>CM035840.1:399285166-399460345 GCA_020510985.1 Pholidichthys leucotaenia
TCTGACAACCCCCCCACCCCCACCCCCGGAAAAATATGTTGCTACCGCACCAAGGTCTTTAAGCCAGAGGAAACACTGTATTATATTGGACAGATATAATACCTGTCCAATTAAAGGCAAAATGCCCCAAAAATCTTCAAGAAAGTTGCATATTAATAGACACTGAATTGTGATGTGAAGGTGTAATCATCTCTACTGTATCCAACTGTCAGCATCCCCATCTGTCTTACCTGTTGTGCAGATGAGGCTGCAGTTCACAGCGCTGCATTTTCTGCTGGCACTGAGCATAGTGGGGGCACATAACAGTTAACTTGTCCAGCAGGTTTCTGACCAACAGGCTGGAGGGACGGCACTGATGGAGCTGCAGCCTCTGGCGGTCCACAGGGCAGAAGTCCTGCTCTTTCAAAAAGCTGCTCAAACAGTTAAAGCAATAAGTGTGGCCACATGGCGTATCCATAGGCTTGAGTAGGGGTTGCAGGCAGATGTGGCAAACCAGTTCATCGTCCACATCATCCTGGTACTCGTACAGGTGGCTGTCCTGGGCATCATGCTGCTGACCGCACTCCTTACAGACACGCGCCCATGACAGACCCGCAGTGCTGCTGCTGTTGGTTTTGGTTTCTGTTGTAGCCATGTCCTCTTATCTCCTCATATGATTGGGTCTGGTGCCATTCATAAGTCTATATCTGCATGTTCAAAGCTAAAATTGGTGAAAAAAATAATCCAGAGTCAAAAATGTTATCTCCAAGTCTTCATCTTGACTTTCTGTAAGAGATAGAAACATTGTAAAATCTATGATCAGCAGTTAGACAATTTCTACTCAAACTGAGCAGCTCCACAGGAAATGACAAATCCACAAAACAGCAGCAATATGGCAGCAAGCTCCAGCTGCTTCCTCTCAGCATGTTTCCAGAGGGACAAAAGGAATTCTCATCTCAGCTAAGTTACTGTGCCTCTCACTGAAAGCACCAAACTCTGTGAAATGAGGCAGAAGAAAACGGACTAAAGTCAAACCTCTACTAATGGGAAGGAACAAAGGAAGGGCGCTACACGAGAGTTAGAATTCTGAATGAATTGAGCAGATATGCAATCCTCCTTCACTACTGACCTCTTGCAACCAAACGGCACCGGTCGCTACGCCTTTCTGGAGCACCTAATCTTCTTTTAATTCCCTCTCATAAGAACAGTACTGATTAGGAATACATTCTTTGTAGAAAGTCCACATTAAAACTGATGAAGTCATACAAATTAGTACCAAAGATACGGTTAAATAAAAATTTACCATCCACTACTTGGTCTCTATATGTGTCTGTGTGTCTGGGTGGAAGTGAAGTTACATGATGCAAACAGAAGTCTAAGTGGGTTGTAGCAATGGCTTTCAGAAGGTTTTTTTTCAGCGTCTGCAATGCAAAAAAACACCCCAAACACTCTCATAAGAAGCTTGATTTGTAAGGAAAAAAATTTGCAAACCACCACATTAAAGCCAGTAGTACCTTCCTCAAAACCAAAATTCCACTCACAGAAAGACTGCTTTACCTTCAGCACTACTGAAGCAACTCACCCCTGATGATATCTTTGTTGTCAAGCATCCAGTAACCGCTGCACGCAAACCTGAGACTCTAGCAGTTGCCTGAAGCCTGAATGAAACCAGAGCCCTGCCTTCCCAGCAGCCGGTCTTTGGAATAATGACTGTGTGTGACTCTGTGTGTGGGTGCATATTTGTGTGCCTCAGAGTGAATGTCTATGAGGTCTAACTGCACTGGTGAGAGGAATGCAGAGGGGGAATTCGTATAACTAGGTATTGTGAGAGGAAAGGAGAAATGTTGCTTCAGCCTCTATCATCAGTGCCAGTTTATGTCTGTGTGTGTGTGTGGGTCCAAGCTGCTGATCTTGCACTGCCCAAAGTAGAGTACTCTCAGTGGATACATGACTCAAAGAATGAGTTTCAAATATGTGTGCACAGATCTTTCCTCATACATACACAAGCAATGTTCTTTTCTGTCTTTACAGGTGAGACCTATTCCTGTAATAGATATGGGTCAGGGATCTTGTAGCCACGAGGTAGAATCGCAGTAGAAAGCAGGTTGTGCTCCATTTATACTGGAAGAAGTTGACCTGATTCCAAAATTTTAAATAGGATGCTAAAATAAGTACTCATACATCAAGGACACTGTGGTGCCCTTATTCAAATGTTTGCATGTTTTCAGATTTTTTTAAACTAAGATTGTTTGACTTGTGATAGGTTATAAGGTTTTGTGACAGAGAGCTCCAAATATGTTTCTTTGCAAAACACATTTTCATTAAACCAGTGAAAAACTTCAAAGTTTTTTGCTTTGTTTTTTGCTTGAAGGTTGCTTTATCTGAGGTTATTTGATCATGTATCATACAATAGTCATACTCGAAAACAAAGTGGTCTCACTGCACTTCTCATAAAATAAAACATAAAACATACATGCAAGATAAAATAAAGTATACCGTATTTTTGGGACTATAAGGCGCACCGGATTATAAGGCGCACTATCAATGAACGGTCTATTTGATGGTCTAATTTCATACATAAGGCGCACCGGATTATAAGGCGCATTAAAGCGAGGTAGTCGGAGCCGGGAAAAAAAAAATGTTGCGTGCATGGAAAGAAAATCCTATCTATAGTCATTATAGACACATATAGCGCGATTGTCTGCAAGTGTGAATGACCTGTTCCATAAGCAGGCAGAACGTTTTTAGTCCGTGGCTGTTTACATCGCCACATTGGCCAGAATACTCGTACGGTACTCGCTCGGTATTTACAGCTGTAAATACGTATTTACAGCTGTATTTACTGCTCCCGTTTACAGCTAAACGGGAGCAGTTTCGATGCTGAAATTTCACATACAAATCCTAATATACGTGTTCTATACACCATCGGCTTTTGGGTATCGACTACCTCGCGAGGTAGTTGGATCTGAGAATTTAAAAAAAAAATTTTTTTGCGTGCATGGAAAGAAAATCCTATCTATAGTCCTTATAGACACATATAGCGCGATTGTCTGCGAGTGTGAATGACTTGTTCCATGAGCAAATGTACGTTTTTGGTCCGTGGCTGTTTACATCGCCAGGATACTCGCTCGGTAATCGATACGGCTCGCTCTCCGGCGGCAGCCCCGAGAAGTAAACAATGCAAACAAATGCCGGGACACTTGAATTCTTTCGTCCCGAAAATATCATTTTTGAATATTAATTACAGCTAAACAGGAGCAGTTTCGATCCACGATCCATTGGCAGATAGTGGTGTAACTCGCTAGCAATTTAACTTTGAATGACCTGTTGACACCAATATAGCGGTTGGAGTTCTTTGGTTAATCCACCCGGAATGATAGCAAGCTCCGAATTAGTTTGCTTCACTTGGGTTTTGAGAGTATCGGTGAGATGGGCGCGCATGGAGTGGCAGATCAATAGGGATGGAGATTTGTGGAAAAAGCCATCCGGCCATTATGTTGATGCACATATTACTCCGCGAGGCTCCTGACTACCGTAATGCTCCGACAATCCATCAAGCGGTTTGGCTTCGTAACTTACCAAAGTCGTGCTAAAACCTTTTTGACAGATTTTTGAGCGCCGTGTACCACATAAAATCGGTTCGAGGTCAGTAAGCACAACCAGAATTAATACATAAGGCGCACCGGATTATAAAGCGCACTGTCGATTTTTGAGAAAATTAAAGGATTTTAAGTGCGCCTTATAGTCCAAAAAATACGGTACCCTTCGTTTTTGGGATCTTCCAAATTAAAGTGAAACTAGCTGTAACTAGGGGTGGGATAAAAGATCGATTCAGTGATGGACCATGATACTTGACACTAACAATGATGCACCAATCCCTAAACACATGGATCGATCTTTTATTAATTATGTATATCCATGTAAACATTGCATGCACTCTTGGGTATTCAACCAATTGTATTTTCAGTCCACTAGATGGTGCAAAACAAGCACCCGGTCAAGTGAAGTCACAGTTTGTCTCGTGAGATTGGCAGCCAGATGGCGCAAAAGTGCCCATTGTCAGTGAAAGTCATATCTTGTCTCACGAGATTTGTAGCCAGCTTTCAAAGTTAGGAAGCAGTCAGCTCAAAATTAGCTCAAATGTTGGGCCTTTTTTGGATTTTATAATAAATATGTGGACCTTGACATGACACACAACCCACAAGAAGCGTTGCACGGAAAAAAAAAAACAAAAACACACAGGCCAGCACATATCTCGGAGCAGCATTAGCAATGGCTAAGCTTAGCTAAGCTATAAACACACCAGCACAGAGCTTGTGAGCAGCGCCCTGAGAAAAAGTAATGCTTATTTATGAAGCACTGTTCAGATAAGATAAGATAAGCCTTTATTAGTCCCACAATGGGGAAATTCCAGGATTGCAACAGCACAGAGACAACAACACTCAGAGCAATAATTTAGAAGATAAGAAAATAAAATAAGAGCAGTGAATATACATACAGTATGTACACATAAATATATAAATATATATACACAGTACGGAGCATTGTAGCTAGATGGAATAAACAGCATAATCGTCTATTTAGTTACCCCACATAGTATGAATATGTACCCATACATATTGTCACCCTGCATAGCGATTTATATTGTCCTGGTTGTATACTGGAGGGGACCATTTTGTGTAAGTCTGTTGCGTCTTTTGCATTCAATACTATTAGGTCGTCACGTTTTTTTGCTACAATATCTCTGCGCGCAGCTTTGCTTAGGTTATAAAGTCTGACAGCTGTAGGTAGGAAGGACCTGCGAAACCTCTCGGTCGCGCAACTAGGATGGTGTAGCCTACTGCTAAATGAGCTCCTCAGTGCGTTCAGTATGTCCTGCATAGGGTGGGACTCGGACTCCAGCAGAGATGACAGTTTAGCCACCATCCTTCTCTCTCCTATCTCCTCCACTGGGTCAAGGTGCTGCCCCAGGACAGAGCTAGCATTCTTGATCAGTTTGTTCAGTCTCTTCCTACTGGCTGCTGTGATGTCACTGCCCCAGCAGACCACTCCAAAAGTGATGGCTGATGCCACCACTGAATCGTAGAATGTCTTCAGGAGCACCCCTTGTACACCAAAAGACCTGAGTCTCCTCAGTAGGAACAGCCTGCATTGTCCCTTCTTGTAGAGTGCGTCGGTATTGTGTGACCAGTCTAGTTTATTATTCAGATGAACACCCAGGTACTTGTAGGATGTCACCATCTCAATGTCTGTTCCCTGGATGTTTACTGGTGCTGTGGGGGGTTGTCCTTGCCTGCGGCAGTCCACCACCAGCTCCTTAGTTTTCCTCGCGTTGATCTAGAGGTAGTTCTGATGGCACCAGTCCACGAAGTCCTGGATAAGTCCCCTGTACTCAGCTTCATCTCCGTTGGAGATGAGGCCGACGATCGCAGAGTCGTCAGAGAACTTCTGCAGATGGCAGTGTGTTGTGTTGTGTGAGAAGTCCGCAGTATAAAGGGTGAACAGGAAGGGAGCCAAAACCGTTCCCTGGGGGGCCCCCGTGCTGCCGATAATCGTGTCGGACACACAATCCCGGGTTCTCACAAACTGTGGCCGGTTTGTGAGGTAGTCCAGGATCCATGATGACAGGTGCTGGTCCACCCCTGCGCACAGCAGCTTGTCCCTAAGGATCATCGGTTGGATGGTGCTGAAAGCACTGGAGAAGTCAAAGAACATGATCCTCACCACATTCCCAGACTTCTACAGGTGGCACAGGGAACGGTGAAGAAGGAAGATCACTGCATCCTCCACCTCGATGCCATGCTGGTAGGCGAACTGGAGTGGATCCATTGCTGGTCCCACCAGGGGGTGGAGGTGAGCAAGGAGCAGTCTCTCCAGGGTCTTCATCAGGTGAGATGTCAGGGCCACTGGCCTGTAGCTGTTTAGGTCTCTGGGGTGGGGAGTCTTTGGTACGGGTACCACACAAGATGTTCTCCACAACTGTGGTACCCTCCCCAGCTTCAGGCTCAGGTTGAAGATGTGCTCCACAATCCCACACAGTTGGTCTGCGCAGGACTTGAGGAGCTTCGCGCTGATGCTGTCTGGTCCCGAGGCCTTCCTCGCCTTGATCTTCCTCAGCTCCGTCCTCACCTGGGTCTTAGTGAGGGTCAGGTTGGGGGGCTGTGTGCTGGGAGTGGGGGGGGGGGGTGTTGGTGAAGGGGGTGTGGACAGCAGGTCTCGATGACTGTGGAGGCAGCAGTGGTTGTTGTGCAGGCAGAGGGGAGGGCGGTTGGTCAAACCTATTAAAAAACAGGTTCAGATTGTTCACCCACTCCCTGCCCCCCGTGGCCTGGGAGGAGGTATTCTGGAGCCCAGAGATAGTTTTGAGGTTTCTCCAGACCCCGCCGATGTCGCTCCGCTGCAGCTTTTCCTCCATCTTCTTCCTGAAGCTGTCCTTGTCTTCTCTGATCTTCCTCCTCAGCTCCCTCTGTACAGACTTCAGCATCTCCCTGTTCCCCGACCTGAAGATCCTCTTCTTCTCTCTCAGAAGTGTTTTAATCTCAGGGCTGATCCAGGGTTTGTTGTTCAAGCAACACCGTATCACTGTATGATCTTGGTGGGTACGGTGTTGTCCACACAGAAGTTGATGTAGTCCGAGATGGTGTGAGTAAGGCTGTCGATGTCCTCACGATGTGGATCGCAGAGCTGCTCCCAGGCAATGATTTCAAAACAGTCCTTTAGCACGTCCATTGCCTCCTCAGATCATATCTTCACCATGTGCATAACCGGAGGTTGTCTGTGTACTAGGGTTTTGTACACCGGCCGAAGATGAACCAAGTTGTGATTCGATTTCCCAAGTGGGGGGAGTGGTGATGAGGTGTACGCCTCCTTAGTATTTGCATAGAATAAGTCCAGTGTTTTATTGTCTCTAGTGTGGCATGTGACATACTGGGTGAACATGGGTAGAATGGGGGACAGTGAAATATGGTTGAAATCACCGGCGATGAGGAGGAGAGCATCTGGGTGTTGTGTCAGCAGCCTGCCAGTTACTGAGTGAATGGCATCACGCGCTGTCCCAGCGTTCGCCGTCGGATTTGCATAAATAACAATGCAGATCACGTGTGAGTATTCCCTCGGGAGATAAGTAGCCCGCATGCTAACAGCTAGCAACTCAATGTCTTTGCTGCAGTGTTGCTCTTTAACAGTGACATGTCCCGGTTTACACCAGTTGTTATTGACATACATTATCACTCCTCCGCCCCTTGCCTTCCCACTGTCTGGTGTAGAGACATAGTCACAAAGCGGTGCATAACAAAATAGAATACAAGGAATTTGATAGATAAAAAAATAATGAAAAACATACAAAAACAAGTTAAAACACAAGATTGAAATAATTTAAACGTATAAGACCTACCATTAAAAAGCAGTTGAATTGAAACTCAAAGGAAAGCCTCCTTAAACAAAAAAGTTTTCAGCTGCTTTTTAAGAGTGTCCACAGAGTCAGATAAACATAGCTGGAGTGGGAATCTATTCCAAACAACGCAGTCCACTGCCCTCCGTATGTGCAGAGACCCGTCTCCGTGGAAAATGAAGCCCCCAATTCTTTATTATATGAAAGAGATGTCAACAGTTTTACTTTGGGAAATGATTTGAGGTTGAATAAGCTGAAAAATTTTTTGAAAGCTATGGTATCGTAATACTCAATACTGCAATATCGTGATTATTGTTGAATCGTGATATGATCGTATCGTGACCCAAGTATCACGATCCGAATTGACTCATGAGGACCCTTGCGATTCCCACCCCTAGCTGTAATGGTGCAGGATGAATTCAATGAAAGTTGAGTTTCTACTAATACATTTTCTTACTAATAGCTATGTCTGTTGATGATTTCCAATGTATTTCTTTAGTGGTTTTGAATACTGTCCACAGAATCGTCTCAAGACCTCACCTCAGGGCAATGCAATTTTATTACTTCATGACATTTGTGACCCATGCTGGCAAAATGAGTCACTTTGAGGAAATTATCAAAACTGAGGTAACGTTTTTTCCATATTTTGTTTTGAAAGACCTTCAAAATGATATTTAATTTGTAGGAAGTGCACAAAAACGGACCCGGAAAAAGACGATTTGTTTAAATTTTGGCTAGGTTGAAAACTCGCGTTCGACCGGTTGGGAGTTATGTCTTCCACCAAAACATATATATTTTTAGAAAATACGATTTCTAAGCTTTACAATGATACCAGGAACTCAATGGGGTTTTCTCAGAACTTGCTGCTAGTAAACAAAGAAAGAGTCATGATTTATGACTTCCCATGCCTGTAGCTCGTAATGACGCAGTGCGCATTCCAACTCATTTTACCAGCACAGGTCACATTTATCCTACAAATTATTTGGGGTCCATTAGAACTGAAAGCAGCAGATGTAATGTTTGTCCCAAGCAAACACTTCTAAACATTAATTTTTGCGAGACCACTGTATGAAAACTGACATCAGCTTTTACCCGTTTTATACAACTGTGTTGTTCACACCTCTTGTTTTGTCAAGGACAGCCAATCAGGAAGGAGAAAGTTGGGTTAAACAGAAAGGCAAATCCAATCTGATTCAGGAGGATGCTTATCAACTTTTGAATGTTGCTCTAATAAGTGCCCAGGATTACAAAATAATAGAAATGAGCGTGTTAAGTTTCCTTTAACTTCTTACATTAGGGCAGGACATATACTTGGGGTAATGTCACAGCTGAATAAACATTTGGAAGAAAATTAGGTTCTAAATTTATTAAACTACTACAGTTGGGTTAAAATATTACAGCCAACAAAAGCAAATTAGCTCAACACAACAGGCCAGCACAAGAAAACACCTTATCCTTATCAAATGCCTTGTAATCATGTGATGGTTTAAGCTTTGGAGGGAAATGTCTGCGGCCCTCCAGTCTCCTAAAGGATTATCCGAGGTGGCGTTTTCTCAAAGCACAGTTGACTCTTTGATGGCTGATAGGAGTGAGTCACATGTCTGCCACACCCACAGCGAACACAGGTGAGGCTACCATAGACACAACTTCTTCAGTCCATGAGACAGAAGGTGTGCCCTGACTGTCTCTATTCCAGTCCAATGTCTGGTGCTAAGCTGCAAATAAGGCACATAAAGTAGAAAATTAATCACATAAACACCCAGACGTGAATAACTATTAATCATCACTGTTTAGGTATGATATAATCAAATGACAAGCTTAAACAGAAGAAGTTAAAACTCACCTTTGCTTAAAAAATTCATAAGAAATTAACTTTATGGATGAAATACTGCTTACTTTGTTTTTTTTTTTTGTTTTGTTTTTAGTACACATTACATAACAGATAATTCCAATGGTCAAGGCAGCCTTTGATAACACAGGGTTACAAAAATGATTTTTTTGTAAGTTGTCTGTGTTTTTTCAACTGATGTAAGACAATTTTGCACCGATGAATCTGAAAATGACATCCGTTTCTCTAGATCAGGTGCTAAGTAAAAACCTGTACTTACTTAGTACTTACTTAATACTGTGCATGTACTTACCTTTATATAAATGTAAATGTTAAGTCATCATTGTTCAAACTTCAGAGAATTTCAAGACATAAAAAAAGAATTTTGCATCATATAGAGTGAAAATACCCGTACATGTAAACAAAAACGTATAATTCAAAAAGTTGACCTGATTGAGCAAAACCATTGTGATTTTTGGATCCAGCACATCAAAACTGTCCTAAATCCAACGCTATTCCAACGCTACTCAGATGCTCTTTTACCTTTATTTACTTACTTTTTCTTTTTGTTTGTTTTTTGCTGGTTTGTTTGTTGTTGTTTTTTTGTTTTTTTTCTCTCTTTAATTTCACTTTTTCTTTCACTTTAAAAAAAAAAAAGGGGGTGTTGTAAGAATTAATCTTCCAATGTTGTCAGATATCAGAAAATAAGGGAACATGTGATGAAAATGTAAACAATGCACTGCTGTAACGACCTGTATACCCTTTACAAAAACTTAAATAAAAAAAAAAAAAAAACTGTCCTAAATCAGCTAAAAAAAACTGAGACAATAAATTTGGTGTTGACCAGTGTAATCAGTAGAAGGTGTGAAAACTACCTTATCATACTGAGTTAATGTGTGACATTATTATTCACCTGTGCATTACCCAAGTATGTGTACACATATCCAAGAGAAACTTATGTTTGACAGACATGGAGAGCTGTTGCTAAAACTTTGTCTCTTACATACTGTATATGTGCATTTTAAAAAAAAAAAAAAAAAAACTTCTTTTAGACCTTAATTGATAGGTTGAGTCCTACTAAACATAATTAAATTTACTCTTGATGTTAGTAAATACATTTAGTGCATCATTTCCTTCATCACTGGGATTAAATTATATTATGTAACTGCCACGGCAACAGCGTGCAAAGTCCACTGCTTTCAATACACAGACCAAATATTTGCATTCATCAGTACAGTACATGCAGGATCTAATGAACTCTTACAACAAACACTAGCCAGGGGACATTAAAGCCATCACTTCACCACCTTTTTTTAACAGCTGCGGCACACGTTTGTCCATGTGCTCTACTCTCAGCCTCATAGTTAAGTTATTCCCATGCCAATGGCGTAGGGCGGCGCCTATCTCCGTTTCATGACCCTAGGCCACACAGCTACTGCAAGTAGTGAAAGCTACAGTGGAGAGGCAGTCTTCTGGTAGCTCTGTGTGTTAACTTTCCTTTCCCCGTTCTATTATGCTAAGCACCAAGCTAGAAGGCGGAAAGTACCATTTTTACCTGGTCTTTAGTATGACCCGGTGGGGATTTGAACCCTGGCCTCCCGATTGTGGGGTGGATGCTCTACCAACTAGGCCACCACTCTGGTCTCAGCCTCATATGGTGCAGTCAATTCCTAAGATTCATACTTGGAGAAAAATCATATATTGACTGAGCCTGTGATTCTACCATTGTGCAAAAGCAAGCCTCAGCATATGAAATAAGCACCTCATATCATGTGGCCATGTTTAATGATTCAATTTTTATATGACAGGTGTCTGTCTCTGTTAAAGAAAAATGTTTGCCAATGAGAGTGGAGTTAATATTACTTTAGATGTTAACCCAACTTATGGTCCTCTTGGATATTTAATAAAACGTAGTGGAATTTGCTACTTTAGCTTTTAGCACTCGTCTATCACAGCGTTGCTTTTTTGTTTTGGCTGCAGTGATAAGGCCTACCTGACCAATCAGACAGCATCACAGAAGCAGATTCATAATAGCAGGAAAATCAACACAGCATTATGACAACACTGGATTGTAAACGTTCTGCACTGTCATCCAAAAGTTGGCATCAAGCTGTATCTTAGAATCAAGAAACTTCCTCTAGTAGCTTCTGCTAGTACCTCTAGCTTACACTACAGTATATCCACCTGTGACTGGGTTAATAACATACAAGTGTTGATGCTGACTGAATCTCCACATATGTCAGCATGAAGCGGATAGCCATTTTCACTGGAGCAGCAGTTTTAGCTATATTATTGGTGTGTCTTTTCTCTCGGAGGCTGGAAGCAAGCTGATGAAATGAAAACACGTCTAAGCTGATCATGTTCCATAACGAAAAACAGTAAAAACAAGATCCTTCGGGTCTGGACGCCATGGCGACTGCAGCTTAACACTGAAGCTCTCAGACCCAATCCAGGATAACACCTTGAAAATCAAACTTAACGGATTTTTGGAGGAGTGAAAATCAAAAGACAAAATCATCATGTCTAAAGGAAAACAGAAGAAACTGAAATTCTCCAGGCCAGGACACGTATCGGCCGGAGAATCTGAACTGGAAGATCTCCGTTCAGAAGACGAGGAACTGGTGATAGCTAACAAAAGGGTTAGCCTGAAATCACTATTTGAGGAGCTACGATGATTTCGCCGAGAAGTGACGGCCGAATTTCGGGAATTCAGAGAAGAATTGAAAAGGACAAACAGCAGAGTGGACCAGGCCGAGAACCGAATCTTGGAAACAGAGGATCGAATAAAAGTGCTCGAAGATTCTGTGCTAGACCTACGCAAAAGACAAGCAGCTATAGAGGCTAAGCTAACCGACCAAGAAGGAAAACAAAGAAGAGACAACATAAGAATTCATGGTCTGATAGAAGGAACCGAAAATGGTTTTAACTCAATGGCAGAATGCGTGGAATCCTTACTAAGAGAGAAATTGGATATTCCACAAACCACCGACTTGAAGATAGAAAAGGCACATCGTTCATTAGCCGCTAGGCCGGCGGCGGAAGCGCCCCCACGTTCGGTGTTGGTAAGATTTTCCAATTTCAAAATAAAACAAGAGGTTGTAAGACTGGCCTGGCAGAAAAAAGGATTTATGCACCAGGAGAGAAAAGTCTACGTGGAACACGATTACGCCCCGGAGGTCCTTAAAAAGCGCAGGGAATACAATGACGCGAAAAAGGTGTTAAGAGAGAAGAAATTGCGCTTTCAGACTCCATTTCCTGCGAAGTTAAGGGTCTTCTACGGCGATGAAACGTGTCTATAATTCGGCGGAAGAAGCAACAGCTGACATGGCGAAAAGAGGGCTCCCGGTAACGGTATTTAAACCCGCAGCAGACCCGAGTGAGAAGATCAAAGCGCAAACATGGACAACACAAAGACCCTCAAAATCCACGGACCAGCAGCGGGAAACCCAGCGCCAGAGCGTCGCGGATAAACTATCCGTTTTCAGGTTGGAATAGCGACCTTTTTTTTTTTTTTCTTTTCTTTTCTCTTGAATCAATCCGCACATCCAACCCCCCTCATACAAGGTAACGAACATTAAAGGAGATGCATATTCAGCATGTGGTAAAACATTTCATGGAACAATCATATTATTTGAAACAAATAAGTCTTTGTAATTAAAAAAAAACAACAAAAAAAAAAACTTGTTAAAATAGAAATGTGACAATAATCCACATGTTCTCCTCATACTAACAAATACTGTTTTTGCGTGAATGTTTGATGTGATGGGGGTGGGAGGGTGCACACAATTTCACAGGGTTTAGGCATAAAAGGGAAAAAAAAAATCATTACAAGTTTGGATTGGGTTCTGAAACTCACGTTAAAAGCATGGGACTACTTTCAGTTGTAAGAGAGGGCCCTCAACACGTAACAGAGTTTGAGGAATTTCCCTCAGGGCCTTCACTCCATCAAGGCTCTTCCAGGGTCTTTAAAAAGACCTCAGCTCAGGAAGTTCTTATGACAGCTTTTTGTTTTAAAGTTTTTTACACTATGTTCTTAATGTTTTTCTTGTTTTTAATGTTCTTTCAGTTTCTGAGTAGCACAAATGAGGGCCACCACACAGTTATACTAAACAAAACAACACAATGGAGAAACAGGGTGTAACCAAAATAATTTCATATAATGTAAAAGGAATCCTGAATCCAGTTAAAAGATCCAAGATTCTAGGCAAAATGAAAAAAGACAAAGCAGGAATAATATTTTTACAAGAAACCCACCTAACAGATGTGGAACACAATAAACTCAGTAGACAAGGGTTTAAAATGATCTCTTCATCTTCATATAAATCAGGGAGGAGGAGGGGAGTAGCGACATTGATATCAACCAAAATTACATTTGAAAAAAAATCAGAACACAAAGATAAAGAAGGGAGATACAGTTTGGTAACTGGGCGGCTAGAGGGAGAAGATATCACCCTGCTGAATGTGTATGCTCCCCCAGGGGCTAACTGGAAATTTTATAAAAATGTATTCGACCTAATGATAACTAAAGCTCAAGGTTTAGTGATATGTGGTGGGGACTTCAATCTTAGACTGAATCCATACTGGGATGCTTCTGGTAATTCCCCACATCAAAATAACACCCAAAACAGGAAGACTCGGATGCTACTAAAAGAAATGGGAATCTGTGACGTGTGGAGGGAACTCAACCCCAGTGTAAAAGACTATACATTTTTTTTTCCACAATATCTTTATTGAACCTTTTTTTTTTTTAACAAACATGATACAAACAATCAAACACTAACACTAAAGTACTACAAAAAAAAAAAAAAATGCACTAAAAACACCAACAACCACCAACAAAATCAAGTCTTCAACAATGCTCCTCTGTTTAGTCTAGACAATCCAATACATAAGTATACATATTATGTTCACCAGTTTGGAATTTACAAGGTCCACACACATCATTCACCTTCTTCTTCAAGAGTTATGTTTAAATTTTTTACATAATCAATAAAAGGTCTCCATATATTCTCAAACACAATTTCCTTTGATTTCAGTATATATGTTATTCTTTCTAATGGAAGGTTTGTTAACATCTGTCTTAACCACTGAGTCACATCTGGTCTATGAGTCTTTTTCCATAATAGTGCAATACATTTTTTGGCATTAAGCAAACTGAGGTCTATGAATGTTCTTTCACTTTTATTAAAATTATGCTTTTCTGGGTACAGACCCAACAAAAACAGTTTAGGATTCAATATGATTTGTTTTGAGATTATTTTTTCAATTGTTACCCTCACCTCTTCCCAAAACATTCTTATTAATCTACATTCCCATAAACAATGAAATAGGGTTCCTTTACTTCCCATGCATTTTGTGCATGTATCTGGTATATTTTTGTTGTATCTATTTAACTCCTCCGATGTAACATACATCCGCATTAACCATTTGAAATGTATCAATTTAAGGCGTGCATTTATTGATTTGGTTTGAGCTTCTGTACAAGCCAATTCCCATTGTTCCTCTGAAATTTCAATTTGCAGATCTTCTTTCCAGTAGTTTAATCTTTTCAGTGAATTTTCACTTGAAGATAGTGTCAATGAGTTATAAAACTCTGAAATAATACCCTTTCTTTTACTATCTTTCATCATCATTTTTTCCAAGGATGAATAAATAGGTCGAGTGAGAGCTTTATTTTGATTTGATCGAATAAAGTTTCTAAGTTGAAGATATTTAAAAAAATGTGTTCTATTGAGATTAAATTTGATCCTCAGCTCTTCAAAAGACATTATGTTGTCTGCACATGGCAAATATAAATCCTGAATCTTTTGTATCCCTTTTAAATTCCATACTTTAAATACAGCGTCCGCTCTCCCTGGTTTAAAATATTGATTACCCCATATTGGACTAAATTGTGACAATAACTGTGGTTCTTTTAAATAGTTTTTAGCTTCACACCATATTTTGATCATATGCTTTACAAATGGATTTTTAACTTGTTTTTGTAATTTTTTTGCCGAATCTGAGTATATGAATATGGGAAGAGGTAAAGGTAAATTGTATGATTCCATTTCAGTCCAGTGAGGGAGATCATTTGATGAAAAATAATATGTCATAGACCTCAGTTGTGCCGACCAATAATACAACATAAAATTTGGACATTTCAGACCTCCACGATCAAATGGTAAATATAATAAAGACAAACGTAATCTAGCCCTCCTGTTGTTCCATATAAATTCCACTAACTTTTTTTTTATTCTTGAGAATAGATCTAAAGGTGGTGATAAGGGAATGTATTGAAATAAATAAAGTATTTTAGGTAAAATATTACTTTTAAGTATATTGATTCTCCCGATCATCGACATTGGTAGTGACATCCATCTCTGAGTTAACTCATTGATATCTGACATTAAGGCTTCATAGTTGACACTGGCGACTGATTCTAGCTTAGGCATAATTTGGATTCCTAAATATTTAAACTGATTTACAACATTGAATTGATTTACCTCAGGGGCTGGGTAATTTCTCTGGGTCTCATTTAGCATTAATATTGAAGATTTAGTTTTATTTATTTTATATCCTGATATTTCCCCAAAATTCTTTATTAAATTCAACAAGGTTGGAATTGATTTTTTTAGATTCGACATAAACAAAATTATATCATCGGCGTACAGGGAGATTTTATGTTCTGTTGGTCCAACTTTAATTCCATATATTTGTGAATGTAAACGTATCGCTATCGCTAAAGGTTCAATTGCCATAGTAAAGAGTAAAGGTGAAAGTGGACAGCCTTGTCGACATCCTCTATTGATTTTTATTGGTTTTGAAATATTGTTATTTGTTAGGATTTCTGCTGTAGCATTATTGTATATTATTTGAACCCATTTTATGAAATTATTTCCAAGTCCAAACCTTTGTAGGACTTCAAAAAGAAAGGGCCATTCAACTCTATCAAAGGCCTTTTCGGCGTCCAATGATAGGAGAGCTGTATCCGGTGCTTCTTTATTAAAATAAATAATATTAAATAGTCTTCTTACATTATGGAAGCCTTGTCTACCCTTTATAAAGCCATTCTGATCTCGATTAATAATATTTGGTAAAATTTCTTGTATTCGTCTTGCTAAAATTTTACAGATTATCTTAAGGTCGGCGTTTAATAGGCTTATTGGTCTCATATTTTCACATTTATTAGAGGGCTTACCTGGTTTTGGCAGCAGTATAATTAAGGCATTATTTATGTATGACGGTAAATTATTATTTTGAAATGCTTCTAAAACCATTTCCAAAAAAGGTTTTATTAATTTATTCTTAAATTTTTTATAAAGGTCAACTGGAAGACCATCTGGTCCTGCACTTTTTCCTGATTTCATATTATCAATGGCTAGCCCAACTTCTTCTTGACTAATTTTAGACTCCAATATCTCCCTGTTTTCATTTGGAATACACGGTATAGATAGTTTGTTCAAAAACCCATTTAGTTTTGTTAAATCAGGTTCATTTTTGGTATCATATAATTTTTCATAGTAATCTCTAAAGGCTCTATTAATTTCTAAAGGATCTATAACTACCTGTCCTTTACTTATAATACTGGTTATTGGTGTTTTAATTTCCAATTGTTTAATCTGCCATGCTAATAATTTTCCTGATTTTTCACCTTGTTCATAAAAAGATTGTTTCAATCTTAGAAGACTCGAGGCAGCTCTATTCGCTGATTTTTTGTCGTATTCAGCTCTCAAAATCAGTAATTCAATCTCCAACCTTGGATCTCTTCCTGCATACACTTTTTCCTGAAGACTTTTTATTTTATGTTCCAATTTAGCTCTCTCCTCTCGAGTCTTCTTAGATTTTGATCCTGTATAACTAATAATATGTGCCCTAATAAAAGCTTTGAAAGCCTCCCACTTTACACATGCTGATGTTTGTGTAGTATTGATGTCAAAGAACTCGTCTATCTGTTTTTCTATATACTTGACAAATTCCTCATCCTGAAGCCATTTATGCTGAAATTGCCATCTGCCTGATTCCTTTGTCAATTTTTTATCTACATATATTAGACAACAGGGTGCATGATCAGAGATCACGATGTTATCATAAAAGCAGTTTTGAATCTTGGACCTTAATTCTGTGGAAATCAAAAAATAATCAATACGTGAGAATGTCTTGTAGGTACTGGAATAACAAGAATAGGCTTTAACTTGTGGTTTCATTTCTCTCCATATATCTAACAATCTCAATTCTTTCATAAAATGATTAATAGTCATCCTACATCCAATGTGCGTACAATCCAGTCCTGTTGATCTATCCACACCTGGATTCAATGTACAATTAAAATCCCCTGCTATTATATGTTGCCCTGTAAGTGATGATAAGATGAGAAATAAATTAGCAAAGAACTTCTGATCATCTATATTGGGACCATATAAGTTCACAAGATTTATATTTTCTAATAGCAAAGAACCTTGAATGATTACATATCTTCCAAATTTGTCTCCAATTACATTTTTCACTTGAAAAGGAACTGATTTATGTATGAGAGTCATAACTCCCCTGGCTCGGGATGAAAATGAAGAGGTGAATACACTTCCCTGCCATCTACTCCTAATTCTTTTAACATCCTCCTCTATCAGATGAGTTTCTTGTAAAAACACAATTCTTGAACCCATGTCCTTTATTTTATTCATAACTTGTTTAAGTTTTTTTAAATTTTGTAGACCTCTGCAATTCCATGAAGTTAAATTAAGATTAACACTTTGGTCCATGATCAATAGAGAGTTTGGGATTACCTTGCAGTGTAAACATGCTCATACAGAGAAGCAAAAACATGAGTGGTTGAACATTCATCCTACAAACTACACACAAACAAATTTCCCCTTCCCACACTTGTGGCAAACCCCCCAAAATCAAAAGAAAAATTCTGTCTCCCGATATAGCCATCGACCGTTCCACACCCACGGGGAACAGCCTAAGCCACTCCTTCTTCATCCTCCCAATCACCCCAACTCTACTGCTTTTAATGACGTAACATTAACTCTCCTCTGTAGTTTTCCAACTTAACTCCAAAATTTTTAACAACTTTGTACATCATAGTTTTTTTTTGTTTGTTTTGTTTTTGTTTTGTTTTTTTAATATATAATACAATCTATATTTTGTAAACTTACTATTTACTTCAAGTCAGTCAGATGCCTGTGCAAATGCTTAATTATTCTACCTTATATTTTGTTCATGCTTAGCTCCCACCAGTCTCTTCTTCTTCTTTGATCTTCTTGATGAACTCCTGCGCCTCCTCTGGGGTCTTGAAAATGTGGGTTCTGCCCTCATACGTGGTCAGCAGTCTCGCAGGATAGATTACACCATGACGAATCCCAAGGTTGCGCAGCTCCTTACGTACGGGATCAAACTGCTTCCTCAATTGCTGGATTCCTGTGGCCAAATCTGGGTAGAACCGCACCTGCTGGTCCTGGTGTTTAATCTCTCCTTTAGCACGTGCAGCGTTGAAGATCTTCATCCTGTCTCTGTTGCTAAGAAACTTCATAATTAAGGTCCTCGGCGGTCCCTTATCTCTCCGTGGGCCAATACGATGTGCTTTTTCCAGAACCACTGCTGATTGCAACTCCTCGCTGCCCAGCACCTCCGGAATCCACTTTTCCAGAAAGGAACATACGTCCCGACCTTCTGATTCCTCTGGAAGACCCACCAGCCTCAAATTATTCTGTCTCGACCGAGATTCCAAATCCAAAATATTATCTTCCAGAGATTTTTTTTTTTTTTTCCAAAGTGCGCACCTTTAATTGAAGACGGGTGACGTCATCTTCAGCACTAGCGAGACGGAGCTCCATCTGCGCCGTTCGTTCTACACAGTCACCCAATTCCTTTCTTATTCCTTCCAACGCTGTCATAATCCCATCAAATCTAGAGGAAAAGTCCGCTCTCATTGAACTCATGGCAGCCATCAGCGCATCTGCGCCTCCCCGCGCAGACATCGCACCGTTGCCAGCCTCCTCCGCCATATATGGAGTTTTGTTTGCTGCGTCACAGACCTGAAAGTCCGTTAATTTGGACTGTTTCGGCGGCTCGCTTTTTCCTTTTCCTGGTTTTCCAGCCTTAGGCTTCGCCGACATATCCTCGCCCAAATGCTGAGATACGTTCTGTCCCAAATGAGAGAGTTATTTGCCGATTTTTTTTCTCCAGGAGCAGAGCAGAGCGAGACACGTCCGTCCTACGTGGCAGCCATAACCGGAAGTCAGAAAAGACTATACATTTTACTCAACTCCACATTCATCTTACTCAAGGATTGACTATTTTTTTATGTTTAATAGAGACATTGGAAGAGTAAAAACATGTAAAATAGGACTGATGGATCTCTCCGACCACAGTCCGATCTACATGGACTTAAATATCCAAAAATACACAAATAATACATTTTCTTGGAGGTTAAATTCAAATGTCCTGAAAGGACCATTGAAAGATGAATTGGAATCAGATATTCTCAGATATTTGGAAGATAACGATAATGGAGAAGTATCCCCTTTAATACTGTGGGATGCATGCAAAGCTGTAATAAGAGGAAAGATTATTGCAAAACTGGCAACCCAAAAGAAACTAAGACAAGAAAAACTATCCACATTAGAGTCAGAACTTAGGAACCTAGAAAAAGAACACAAAGGCAACACTCATTCTACTGACTCGCTCAAGATTAAGGAAATTAAAAACCAAATAAATGAGATCTACACAATAGAAATCCAGAAGAAACTTACATTTCTGAAACAAAAATACTATGAAGCAGGCAGTAAATCGGCAAAATTGCTAGCCTATAAATTGAGGAAACATCAAACAGAAAGAGCAATCTACAAAATCAGAGACCCAGTATCAAAGGAAATAAAATTCAGAATTCAGGATATTCTTAAAAACTTCGAGAATTACTATAAGAACTTATACTCCCACAAAAAACATAAAAACGCATCCGAGGCATTCCTAAACACATTAAACCTTCCCCAACTTACGGAGTCACAAAATAAAACACTACTGTCAGAAATACATCCTAAAGAATTGGAAAAAGCAATTATGAAACTTAAAGCTAACAAATCCCCAGGAGCTGATGGCTATACAGCAGAGTGGTACAAAACCTTTAAACAGCAACTATCTCCTCTCCTCCTGAAAACATTTAATTATGTCCTCCACACAGGGGAAATCCCCCCCTCCTGGAGAGAAGGGGTCATTGCAGTTATACCTAAACCTGAAAAGGATAAACTAGAGTGCTCCAACTACAGACCAATCAGTGTACTAAATCAGGACTATAAGCTTTTTACCATTATCCTTGCCAAAAGGTTAGAAAATATACTGACAGACCTAATTCAGACAGACCTAATTCATTTAGACCAAACAGGTTTTATAAGACAAAGACAGACACAAGACAACATTCGACGCACTTTACACATAATTCATCATATAAAAAAATATAACTTAAATGCAGTCATATTGGGATTAGATGCTGAAAAAGCATTTGATTCGGTTGACTGGTCTTTTCTATATAGAATCTTATCCAGTTTCAATTTTCATAACAACTTCATTAGAACTATACAGGCATTATATAAAAAACCAACAGCTAAAATAAGGATTAACGGTAATTTATCATCATCTTTTGAACTGGAAAGAGGATGTCGTCAGGGCTGCCCCCTGTCTCCACTACTCTTTGCAATCTTCATAGAACCTCTGAGCCAATGGATAAGACAAAATCAAAAAATTCAAGGTATTACACTTGGTCAGAAGGAACATAAAATAGCACTCTTTGCTGATGACATTTTAATATACCTAGGGCAGCCGAACACTTCTTTACCAGAACTAACCTCAGTTTTTTCAGAGTATGGAGATTTATCGGGGTACAAATTAAACATGCATAAAACCCAAGTTTTAACATTCAACTATGACCCAAATCATTATTCACTAAGCAAACTCAAAACTAACTGGGAGTCGGAATCTATGAAATATCTGGGGGTCAATATCCCGAAACAACTCAACAAAATTATATCACTAAACTATGATCCACTGGTGACAAAAATAAAATCTGACCTAGCAAGATGGAATATGATACCATTCTTGGGTACTGCACAAAGAATTGAAGCAGTCAAAATGAATATACTTCCACGTCTTCTATACCTTTTCCAAACAATACCGGTAGAACCTCCCAAAAAAACATGGCAGGAGCTGGACAGAAGGATCTCAAGATTCATATGGCAGGGCAAGAGACCTAGAATCAGATATAGAACCCTACAGCTAAACAAAGACAAAGGTGGGCTCGCGCTGCCAAATATCAGGGACTACTTTAAAGCCGCACAAATTAAAACTTTAGTAGAGATATGTAACCCAGTCTACACTGCACAATGGAAGGAGATCGAATGCCAAATAACAAGTGACATCCCCCTACAGGCGATAATAGGGAACAATGCCTTACCTAAGCTTTTGAATAACACTAACCCGTGGATAGAGACCCCGCTAAAAATTTGGTTTAAGATAGTCAGAGAGAATCAAACTAAAGAGCCCTATCAACTTCTGCAATGGATTGCCTATGATCAGGACTTTACTCCTAATAAAACAGACACCAGATTTAAAAAGTGGAAGGAGAAAGGGCTGATAAAATATTACGATTTTTTTAAAGGGCAAATCTTAAGAAGTTTTGAAGATTTGAAAAAACAAGGCCTAATAAATCAAGACCTTTACAGGTTCTTCCAGCTTAGACACCACATAAACAATATACTTAAAAAGGAGGTTTTGGAAAGGGCCCAGTCAGGTGTTCTGAAGGTCTTCTTAATGGCATATAAAGGGATCCCAGGGATCAGATACATTTCTAAAATATACCAAGGTCTTCAAGACTTAAAAGGAGACAACACATCTTATATAAAAGAGAGATGGGAAAAAGAGGGGAATTTCACTTTACAACTGGAAATATGGGAAAAGCTAAATAAACAGCAATGGAAAAGTACCTCATCCCTGCAGTGGAGAGAATTTGGATGGAAAAACTTGGCAAGATTTTTCAGAACACCTGCACAAAACAAATTTACCCATAAGGGATTGAACTGTTGGCGCTTGTGTGGTGAAAAGACTGCAAATCATTTTCATGTGTTTTGGTCATGCCCAGTTATCCACCAATATTGGACCAAGGTACAGACAATATTGGGGAAAATATTCAAAATTACAGTTCCCTTTTCTTTTGTAACTTTGTATTTGGGTTTACTACCGGACTCACTGGAAAGACGAGGAGAAAAATACTTATTCAATGTTTTAATATTGGCAAGCAAAAAAGCTCTAACTAAAAAATGGATGTTGAAGGACTGTCCTACACCTGAAGATTGGACTAACGTGATCCAAGACATTTACTCGATGGAAAAGTTGACATTCGCACTGAGACAGGACATGGATGGGTTCATGAACTTTTGGCAACCCTGGACCGCATATGTGTCTTCCATTAGATCTAATCTTTGACAAATACCATTTCAATAATGGTTCCGCTCTTTGTTTCAACTCTACTCAGATGCTCTTTTATCTTTATTTACTTACTTTTTCTTTTTGTTTGTTTTTTACTGGTTTGTTTGTTTTTTTTTGTTATTTGTTTTTTGTTTTTTTTCTCTTTAATTTCACTTTTTCTTTCACTTTAAAAAAAAAAAAAAAAAGGGGGTGTTGTAAGAATTAATCTTCCAATGTTGTCAGATATCAGAAAATAAGGGAACATGTGATGAAAATGTAAACAATGCATTGCTGTAACGACCTGTATACCCTTTACAAAAACTTAAATAAAAAAAAAAAATATAAAAAAAAAAACAAAAAAAAACCAAGATCCTTCAATAGCATTTTCAGGTATATTTATCTAATATACATGAACATTTGGCTGCGTTAACCCAATATAAAAGGGATTTTGACTAACTCTTACAATATAATTTACAATTCAACTTCATTATTTTTTCCTTGTTTCATTGGTTGAAGTAGGGGAATCAGCCACTGTTTATTGGCAATTACTAACGACACTCACTTAAAAACCACACAGTATGTGCTGATAAAAAGAGAGAAGCTGGGCAGTACTGTGTCTTGAACTGACTAGAAGTGCAAATGAATAGTATTTTTTTTTTTATTATTACTTATTTTGTACCCATAGGTAGATTTGTTTTGCAGTCTGGTGACAAACCACCAGCTGCCGGTCGCTGCGTGCACAAGCGCCCCTTAACTCCCTAACCTGCATGTTTTTGGCATGTGGGAGGAAACCGGAGAAATCCCGGAGTAAACCCACGCAAACACGGGGAGAACATGCAAACTCCACACAGATCACTGTTGGCCGGGGGCAGGGATCGAACCCACGATCTCACGGTCCCCGCAATCCCCCGGACGAGGGTAAAGCTGTGCTGCCACAGTGCTAACCACTGCGCCACCGTGTAGTATACATTTTTACTACTGTTAGAAGGCATATGGGTGCAGCCATCTTGAATTCCTATGTCGGTCAGGTAGTAAAAGTGGAGTGGTGACTTCCGGTCTGGACGCCATGGTGATAGCAACTTAACGCTGAAGCTCCCAGACCCAATCCAAGGAAAACATCTTCAAAATCAGACATAACGGATTTTTGGAAGAATAAAAATCAAAAGACAAAAACACCATGCCTAACCAAAAACAGAAGAAACTGACATTCCCCAGGTCAGGACGCGCAGCGACCGCAGAATCTGAACCGGAGGACCTCCGTTCAGAAGACGAGGAGCTGGGCCTAGCTAACAAAAAGGCTAGCTTGAAATCGCTATTTGATGAATTACGACGAGTTCGGGCCGAATTTCATGAATTCAGAGAGGATCTAAAAAGGATTGACGAATTACGACGATTTCGGGCCGAATTTCTTGAATTCAGAGAGGATCTAAAAAAGGCGAACAGCAGAATGGACCAGGCCGAAAACCGAATCTTGGAAGCTGAAGACAGAATAAAAGTGCTTGAAGATTCTGTACTGGATTTACACAGAAAACAGTCGAGGCTGGAGGCTAAGCTAGCCGACTAAGAAGGAAGACAGAGACGAGATAACATCAGAATTCACGGTCTGAAAGAAGGAGCTGAAGATGGTTTCAACACAGTGGCAGAATGCGTGGAATCCTTATTGAGAGAGAAGTTGGATATTCCACAATCCACCGATTTGAAGATAGAAAAGGCACATCGCACATTAGCCGCAAAGCCAGCCCCGGAAGCGCCCCCACGTTCTGTGTTGGTAAGATTCTCCGACTTCAAAATAAAACAAGAAGTTGTAAGACGGGCTTGGCAGAAGAAAGGATTTATGCATCAAGAAAGAAAAGTCTTCGTGGAACACGATTACGCCCCTGAAGTTCTTAAAAAGCGACGGGAATATAACGACGCCAAAAAGGTTTTACGGGAAAAGAATCTACGCTTTCAGACGCCATTTCCGGCGAAGCTAAGGGTCTTTTACGGGGAAGAGTCATGTCTCTACAATTCAGCGGAAGAAGCAACAACTGACATGGCAAGAAGAGGACTCCCGGTAACGGTGTTTAAACCCGCAGCGGATCTGAACGAGAAAATCAGAGCTCAAACGTGGTCAACTCAGAGACCTTCAAAATCCACGGGCCAGCAGCGGGAAACCCAGCCCCAGAGCTACAAAGATAAGCTTTCCAGTTCCAGGAAGGAATAGCGACCTTTTTGTTTTTTTTCTTTTCAGTCATTCTGCACTTCCATCCCCCCTCCTACAAGGTAACAAACATTAAAGGAGGTGCAGAATCAGCATGTGGTAAAACCTTTCATGGAGCAGTTTTAGCATTAGAAACAAATGTCTTCTTAATTTAAAGGGGAAAAAAAAAAAAATCATGTTAAAATAGAAATGTAACAATGACCCACATGTTCTCCCCACACTAACAAATACTGTATTAGAGTGAATGTTTGCTGTGATGGGGGTGGGAGGGTGCACACAAGCTCATAGAGTATAGGCATAAAAAAAAAAAAAAAAAAAAAAATCATTACAAATTCGGATTGGGATCTGAAATTCACGTTAAAAACATGGGAAAACTTACAGGGGTAAGAGAGGGCCCTCAACACGTAACAGAGTTTGAGGAATTTCCCTCAGAGCCCATACTCCATCAGGGCTCTTACAGGGTCTTTAAAGAGACCCCAGCTCAGGAAGTTTTTTTGACAGTTTTTTGTTTTAAAGTTTCGTTCATTATGTACTTAATGTTTTTTATGTTCTTAATGTTCTTTCAGTTTCTGAGTAGCAAAAAAGAGGGCCACCACACTGTTATACTAAATAAGAAAATACAGTGGAGAAACAGGGTGTAACCAAAATAGCCTCATATAATGTAAAAGGGATCCTGAATCCAGTTAAAAGATCCAAGATTCTACGCAAAATGAAAAAAGACAAAGCAGAAATAGTATTTTTACAAGAAACCCACCTAACAGACGTGGAACACACTAAACTCAGTAGACAAGGGTTTAAAATGATCTCTTCATCTTCATATAAATCAGGGAGGAGGAGGGGAGTAGCGACATTGATATCAACCAAAATTACATTTGAAAAAAAATCAGAACACAAAGATAAAGAAGGGAGGTACAGTTTGGTAACTGGGCGGCTAGAGGGAGAAGATATCACCCTGCTGAATGTATATGCACCACCAGGGGCTAAATGGAAATTTTATAAAAATGTATTCGACCTAATGATAACTAAAGCCCAAGGTTTAGTGATATGTGGTGGAGACTTCAATCTAAGACTGAATCCATACTGGGATGCAACAGGTAATTCTTCACATCAAAATAACACCCAAAATAGGAATACTCGGATGCTACTAAAAGAAATGGGAATCTGTGACATATGGAGGGAATTCAACCCCAATGTAAAAGATTATACTTTTTATTCAACGCCACATTCATCTTACTCAAGGATTGATTACTTTTTTATGTTTAATAGAGACATTGGAAGAGTAAAAACATGTAAAATAGGACTGATGGATCTCTCCGACCACAGTCCGATCTATATGGATTTAAAAATCCAAAAATACACAAATAATACATTTTCCTGTAGGTTGAATTCAAGTGTCCTCAAAGGGCCACTGAAAGATGAATTGGAATCAGATATTCTCAGATATTTGGAAGAAAACGATAATGGAGAAGTATCCCCTTTAATACTGTGGGATGCGTGCAAAGCTGTAATAAGGGGAAAAATTATTGCAAAACTGGCAACCCAAAAGAAACTGAGACAAGAAAAACTAATCACACTAGAGTCAGAGCTCAAGAACCTAGAAAAAGAACACAAAGATAACACTCATTCTAATGGCTCGCTCAAGATCAAAGAAATTAAAAATCAAATAAATGAGATCTACACAATAGAAATCCAGAAGAAACTTACATTTCTGAAACAAAAACACTATGAAGCAGGCAGTAAATCGGCAAAATTACTAGCCTATAAATTGAGGAAACAACAAACGGAAAGAACAATCTACAAAATCAGAGACCCAGTATCAAAGGAAATAAAATTCAGAATTCAGGATATTCTTAAAAGCTTCGAGAATTACTACAAGAACTTACAGTATACTCCCACAAAAAACATAAAAACGCATCCGAGACATTCCTAAACACATTAAACCTTCCCCAACTTACGGAATCACAAAATAAAACCCTACTGTCAGAAATACAACCTAAAGAATTGGAAAAAGCAATTATGAAACTTAAAGCTAACAAATCCCCAGGAGCAGATGGCTATACAGCAGAATGGTACAAAACCTTTAAACAGCAACTATCTCCTCTCCTCCTGAAAACATTTAACTACGTCCTCCACACAGGGGAAATCCCTCCCTCCTGGAGAGAAGGGGTCATTGCAGTCATACTTAAACCTGAAAAGGATAAACTAGAATGCTCCAACTATAGACCAATCAGTGTATTAAATCAGGACTATAAGCTTTTTACCACTATCCTTGCCAAAAGGTTAGAAAACATACTGACAGACTTAATTCACTTAGACCAAACAGGTTTTATAAGACAAAGACAGACACAAGACAACATTCGACGCACTTTACACATAATTCATCATATAAAAAAATATAACTTAAATGCAGTCATATTGGGATTAGATGCTGAAAAAGCATTCGATTCGGTTGACTGGTCTTTCCTCTATAAAATCTTATCCAGTTTCAATTTTCATAACAACTTCATTAGAACTATACAGGCATTATATAAAAAACCAACAGCTAAAATAAGGATTAACGGTAATTTATCATCATCTTTTGAGCTGGAAAGAGGATGTCGTCAAGGCTGCCCCCTGTCTCCACTGCTCTTTGCAATCTTCATAGAACCTCTGAGCCAATGGATAAGACAAAATCAAGAAATTCCAGGTATTACACTTGGTCAGAAAGAACATAAAATAGCACTCTTTGCTGATGACATTTTAATATACCTAGGGCAGCCAGACACTTCTCTACCAGAACTAATCTCAGTTTTTCAGACTATGGAGATTTATCAGGGTACAAATTAAACATGCATAAAACCCAAGTTTTAACATTCAACTATGACCCAAATCATTTTTCACTAAATGAACTCAAAACTAACTGGGAGTTGGAATCTATGAAATATCTGGGGGTCAATATCCCGAAACAACTCGACAAAATTATAACACTAAACTATGATCCACTGGTGACAAAAATAAAATCTGACCTAGCAAGATGGAATATGATACCATTCTTAGGTACCGCACAAAGAATTGAAGCAGTCAAAATGAATATACTTCCACGTCTTCTATACCTTTTCCAAACAATACTGGTAGAACCTCCCAAAAAAACATGGCAGGAACTGGACAGAAGGATCTCAAGATTCATATGGCAGGGTAAGAGACCTAGAATCAGATATAGAACCCTACAGCTAAACAAAGACAAAGGTGGGCTCGCACTGCCAAATATCAGGGACTATTTTATAGCTGCACAAATTAAAACGTTAGTAGAGATATGTAACCCAGTCTACACTGCACAATGGAAGGAGATGGAATGCCAAATAACAAGTGACATCCCCCTACAGGCGATAATAGGGAACAATGCCTTAACTAAACTCCTGAATAACACTAACCCGTGGATAGAGACCCCGCTAAAAATTTGGTTTAAGATAGTCAGAGAGAATCAAGCTAAAGAGCCCTATCGACTTCTGCAATGGATTGCCTATGATCAAGACTTTACCCCCAATAAAACAGACACTAGATTTAAAGAGTGGAAAGAGAAAGGGCTGATAAAATATTACGATTTTTTTAAGGGGCAAACTTTAAGAAGTTTTGAAGATTTGAAAAAACAAGGTCTAATAAATCAAGATCTTTACATGTTCTTTCAGCTTAGACACCACATAAACAATATACTTGAAAAGGAGGATTTGGAAAGGGCCCAGTCAGGTGTTCTGAAGGTCTTCTTAATGGCATATAAAGGGATCCCAGGGATCAGATACATTTCTAAAATATACCAAGGTCTTCAAGACTTAAAAGGAGACAACACATCGTATATAAAAGAGAGATGGGAAAAAGAGGGGAATTTCACTTTACAATTGGAAATATGGGAAAAGCTAAATAAACAGCAATGGAAAAGTACCTCATCCCTGCAGTGGAGAGAATTTGGATGGAAAAACTTGGTAAGATTTTTCAGAACACCTGCACAAAACAAATTTACCCACAAGGGGTTGAACTGTTGGCGCTTGTGTGGTGAAAAGACTGCAAATCATTTTCATGTGTTTTGGTCATGCCCAGTTATCCACCAATATTGGTCCAATGTACAGACAATATTGGGGAAAATATTCAAAATAACAGTTCCCTTTTCTTTTGTAACTTTGTATTTGGGTTTATTACCGGACTCACTGGAAAGACGAGGAGATAAATACTTATTCAATGTTTTAATATTGGCAAGTAAAAAAGCCCTAACTAAAAAATGGATGCTGAAGGACTGTCCTACACCTGAAAATTGGATTAACGTGATTCAAAACATTTACTCGATGGAAAAGTTGACATTCGCACTGAGACAGGACATGGATGGGTTCATAATCTTTTGGCAACCCTGGATCGCATATGTGTCTTCCATTAGAACTAATCTTTGACAAATACCATTTCAATAATGGTTCCGCTCTTTGTTCCAATGCTACTCAGTTGCTCTTTTAGTTTTAATTACTTAATTTTCTGTTTGTTTGTTTTTTGCTGTTCTGTTTGTTTGTTTATTCATTTGTTTGTTTGTTTTTTATTTAATTCTCCTTAACTTCACTTTTTCTTTCACTTTAAAAAAAAAGGGGGGGGGTTGTTGTAATAACTATCCTACCAATGTTGTCAAATAGCAAAAAATAAGGGAACATGTGATGAAAATGTAAACAATGCAATGCTGTAATGACCTGTATACCCTTTACAAAAACTTAAATTAAAAAAAAAAAAAAATAGAAATGTAACAATGACCCACATGTTCTCCCTACACTAACAAATACTGTATTACAAAAAAAAAATAAAAAAAATACTGTATTAGAGTGAATGTTTGCTGTGATGGGGGTGGGAGGGTGCACACAATCTCATAGGGTATAGGCATAAAAAAAAAAAAAAATACATCATTACAAATTCGGATTGGGATCTGAAATTCACGTTAAAAACATGGGACAACTTACAAGGGTAAGAGAGGGCCCTCAACACGTAACAGAATTTGAGGAATTTCCCTCAGAGCCTACACTCCATCAGGGCTCTTACAGGGTCTTTAAAGAGACCCCAGCTCAGGAAGTTTTTTTGACAGTTTTTTGTTTTAAAGTTTCGTACACTATGTTCTTAATGTTTTTTATGTTCTTAATGTTCTTTCAGTTTCTGAGTAGCACAAAAGAGGGCCACCACACTGTTATACTAAATAAGAAAATACAATGGAGAAACAGGGTGTAACCAAAATAGCCTCATATAATGTAAAAGGGATCCTGAATCCAGTTAAAAGATCCAAGATTCTACGCAAAATGAAAAAAGACAAAGCAGAAATAATATTTTTACAAGAAACCCACCTAACAGACATGGAACACACTAAACTCAATAGACAAGGGTTTAAAATGATCTCTTCATCTTCATATAAGTCAGGGAGGAGGAGGGGAGTAGCGACATTGATATCAACCAAAATTACATTTGAAAAAAAATCAGAACACAAAGATAAAGAAGGGAGGTACCCTGCTGAATGTATATGCACCACCAGGGGCTAAATGGAAATTTTATAAAAATGTATTCGACCTAATGATAACTAAAGCCCAAGGTTTAGTGATATGTGGTGGAGACTTCAATCTAAGACTGAATTCATACTGGGATGCAACAGGTAATTCTTCACATCAAAATAACACTCAAAATAGGAAAACTCGGATGCTACTAAAAGAAATGGGAATCTGTGACGTATGGAGGGAATTCAACCCCAATGTAAAAGATTATACTTTTTATTCAACGCCACATTCATCTTACTCAAGGATTGATTACTTTTTTTATGTTTAATAGAGACATTGGAAGAGTAAAAACATGTAAAATAGGACTGATGGATCTCTCTGACCACAGTCCGATCTATATGGACTTAAACATCCAAAAATACACAAATAATACATTTTCCTGGAGGTTGAATTCAAATGTCCTGAAAGGACCACTGAAAGATGAATTGGAATCAGATATTCTCAGATATTTGGAAGAAAACGATAATGGAGAAGTATCCCCTTTAATACTGTGGGATGCGTGCAAAGCTGTAATAAAGGGAAAAATTATTGCAAAACTGGCAACCCAAAAGAAACTGAGACAAGAAAAACTAATCACACTAGAGTCAGAACTCAAGAACCTAGAAAAAGAACACAAAGACAACACTCATTCTAATGGCTCGCTCAAGATTAAAGAAATTAAAAATCAAATAAATGAGATCTACACAATAGAAATCCAGAAGAAACTTACATTTCTGAAACAAAAACACTATGAAGCAGGCAGTAAATCGGCAAAATTACTAGCCTATAAATTGAGGAAACAACAAACAGAAAGAGCAATTTACAAAATCAGAGACCCAGTATCAAAGGAAATAAAATTCAGAATTCAGGATATTCTTAAAAGCTTCGAGAATTACTACAAGAACTTATACTCCCACAAAAAACATAAAAACGCATCCGAGACATTCCTAAACACATTAAACCTTCCCCAATTTACGGAATCACAAAATAAAACACTACTGTCAGAAATACAACCTAAAGAATTGGAAAAAGCAATTATGAAACTTAAAGCTAACAAATCCCCAGGAGCAGATGGCTATACAGCAGAATGACACAAAACCTTTAAACAGCAACTATCTCCTCTCCTCCTGAAAACATTTAACTATGTCCTTCACACAGGGGAAATCCCCCCCTCCTGGAGAGAAGGGGTCATTGCAGTTATACCTAAACCTGAAAAGGATAAACTAGAATGCTCCAACTACAGACCAATCAGTGTATTAAATCAGGACTAGGGATGGGCATTCGGTGAAATTTTCTTCACCGATCGCCGGGAGAATTAATGATTAATAATCGGTTAATCATTAACATTTTTAGGTAGGTAGACTACATTAGAACATCAGGTATCAGCACGGAGGGCACGGAGAGCCGCACAACTCAAATCTACCTCTCTCTCTCAAATCTCTCTCTCTCTCTGTTCTCGTGTTTGCTCGGCTCGGGAATCTCGCAAGCTGATTGGCCGAGACGTTTCACCCCGCAAGCTGATTGGCCGAGACGTTTTACCCAGCTCTCTCTCCCTGCCGAGCGGCCACCCAACAAACGAAGACCGCATTCATTGCTCTATCGCTCGTATTGCTTAGTCTAGCCGCGTGGAACTTTTTGCTGTTCTCTTGTGCCATTTTGTGCGAAATAGTCTTCCCGTCGAGGCACTACGCCGCCTCCTGCAGCTTCCCTCGACGTGTGTACACCGAATCTTCATGACCTTCTCAATAAAGTTTCTGAAAAAAAAAAAAGAATCTTCACGACCGCCATTACTCAGCGCGCAACCACTGTTGGCGGTTTCTTCGCGTAATAAGGGTGTTCCATGGACCCTGTCGATGAGGTATATTTGTATGCTGCATTGCAGTGATTGCAGTACACCTGGTCATTTTTTAAATTGAAATGGTCCCACGCAACACTTCGCCGTAACCGCCTCATGATTTGGCGATCGCCCTACGGAAGCCTGCATGTATCAACGGAGGCACGCCAGGGTACGGCGATGGTGTAATGTTGCCCCCTGGTGCCCAAATTTTGCCACTGCATTGTTTGAGGACGGCCGTGCACTAGGCCTTAATAACCTCGGATTGTTTAAAAAAAAAAAAAAAAAAAACGGTTTGTCGACGGAAATGAACTTCCTCGGTGAAATTCTTAATGATCAATTATCGGTTAATCGGTAAATTATGCCCATCCCTAATCAGGACTATAAGCTTTTTACCATTATCCTTGCCAAAAGGTTAGAAAACATACTGACAGACTTAATTCACTTAGACCAAACAGGTTTTATAAGACAAAGACAGACACAAGACAACATTAGACGCACTTTACACATAATTCATCATATAAAAAAATATAACTTAAATGCAGTCATATTGGGATTAGATGCTGAAAAACATTCGATTCGGTTGACTGGTCTTTCCTATATAGAATCTTATCCAGTTTCAATTTTCATAACAACTTCATTAGAACTATACAGGCATTATATAAAAAACCAACAGCTAAAATACGGATTAACGGTAATTTATCATCATCTTTTGAGTTGGAAAGAGGATGTCGTCAAGGCTGCCCCCTGTCTCCACTGCTCTTTGCAATCTTCATAGAACCTCTGAGCCAATGGATAAGACAAAATCAAGAAATTCAAGGTATTACACTTGGTCAGAAGGAACATAAAATAGCACTCTTTGCTGATGACATTTTAATATACCTAGGGCAGCCAGACACTTCTTTACCAGAACTAATCTCAGTTTTTTCAGACTATGGAGATTTATCGGGGTACAAATTAAACATGCATAAAACCCAAGTTTTAACATTCAAATATGACCCAAATCATTATTCACTAAGTGAACTCAAAACTAACTGGGAGTTGGAATCTATGAAATATCTGGGGGTCAATATCCCGAAACAACTCAACAAAATTATAACACTAAACTATGATCCACTGGTGACAAAAATAAAATCTGACCTAGCAAGATGGAATATGATACCATTCTTAGGTACTGCACAAAGAATTGAAGCAGTCAAAATGAATATACTTCCACGTCTTCTATACCTTTTCCAAACAATACCGGAAGAACCTCCCAAAAAAACATGGCAGGAGCTGGACAGAATGATCTCAAGATTCATATGGCAGGGCAAGAGACCTAGAATCAGATATAGAACCTTACACCTAAACAAAGACAAAGGTGGGCTCACGGTGCCAAATATCAGGGACTATTTTAAAGCCACACAAATTAAAACTTTAATAAAGATATGTAACCCAGTCTACACTGCACAATGGAAGGAGATGGAATGCCAAATAACAAGTGACATTCCCCTACAGGCGATAATAGGGAACAATGCCTTACCTAAACTCTTGAATAACACTAACCCGTGGATAGAGACCCCGCTAAAAATTTGGTTTAAGATAGTCAGAGAGAATCAAGCAAAAGAGCCCTATCGACTTCTGCAATGGATTGCCTATGATCAAGACTTTACCCCCAATAAAACAGACACTAGATTTAAAGAGTGGAAAGAGAAAGGGCTGATAAAATATTACGATTTTTTTAAGGGGCAAACTTTAAGAAGTTTTGAAGATTTGAAAAAACAAGGTCTGATAAATCAAGATCTTTACAGGTTCTTTCAGCTTAGACACCACATAAACAATATACTTAAAAAGGAGGATTTGGAAAGGGCCCAGTCAGGTGTTCTGAAGGTCTTCTTAATGGCATATAAAGGGATCCCAGGGATCAGATACATTTCTAAAATATACCAAGGTCTTCAAGACTTAAAAGGAGACAACACATCATATATAAAAGAGAGATGGGAAAAAGAGGGGAATTTCACTTTACAATTGGAAATATGGGAAAAGCTAAATAAACAGCAATGGAAAAGTACCTCATCCCTGCAGTGGAGAGAATTTGGATGGAAAAATTTGGTAAGACTTTTCAGAACACCTGCACAAAACAAATTTACCCATAAGGGGTTGAACTGTTGGCGCTTGTGTGGTGAAAAGACTGCAAATCATTTTCATGTGTTTTGGTCATGCCCAGTTATCCACCAATATTGGACCAATGTACAGACAATATTGGGGAAAATATTCAAAATAACAGTTCCCTTTTCTTTTGTAACTTTGTATTTGGGTTTACTACCGGACTCACTGGAAAGACGAGGAGATAAATACTTATTCAATGTTTTAATATTGGCAAGTAAAAAAGCCCTAACTAAAAAATGGATGCTGAAGGACTGTCCTACACCTGAAGATTGGATTAACGTGATTCAAGACATTTACTCGATGGAAAAGTTGACATTCGCACTGAGACAGGACATGGATGGGTTCATGAACTTTTGGCAACCCTGGATCACATATGTGTCTTCCATTAGATCTAATCTTTGACAAATACCATTTCAATAATGGTCCCGCTCTTTGTTCCAAAGCTACTCAGATGCTCTTTTACTTTTAATTACTTAATTTTCTGTTTGTTTTTTGCTGTTCTGTTTGTTTGTTTGTTCATTTTTTTTATTTTATTCTCTTTAATTTCACTTTTTCTTTCACTTTAAAAAAAAAAGGGGGTGTTGTAATAATTATCCTACCAATGTTGTCAAATAGCAAAAAATAAGGGAACATGTGATGAAAATGTAAACAATGCAATGCTGTAATGACCTGTATACCCTTTACAAAAACTTAGATAAAAAAAAAAAAGTGGAGTGGTGGCTCAGTTGGTAGAGCATCCGCCCCACACCCGGGAGGCAGGGGTTCAAATCCCGGCCGGGTCATGCCGAAGACCATATAAAAGTGGAACTTCCTGCCGTCCAGCTTGGTGCTCAGTAATAATGGAATGGAGGAGGGAAATCTGTGGCGGCGTCTTGCACGGCAGCGGCCCTCTGATTCTACACTTGGGGTGTGTGTGATTAACACAGTAGATAGGTAAAACACAATCTCGTTCTACTGTACATGATTGGTTGTACAGTTGAATGGCAATAAGGGTGATTTAATTTAATTTAATTAGTAAAAGCTTGCTCTGACTCCACATGCTGAAAAACCAACTTGACAGTCATAAGTAGCAGATGTGTTAGGGGTGGGAATCGCGAGGGAGCTCGCAATTCGATTCGGATCGCGATACTTGAGTCACGATATGATCCTATCACGATTCAACAATAATCATGATATCAAGTATCATGATCCCATATATTTCAAATTTTTTCAACTTACTCAACCACAAATCATGTCCCCAAGTAAAACTGTTGATGTCTCTTTCAAATACAGTATTCTTGGGGCTTCATTTTTTGCGGAGACACATCTCTGCACACAGGGAGGGTGGTGGACAGTGTTTGGAATAGACTCCCACTTCAAATACGTTTAGCTGACTGTGGACTCTTTTAAAAAGCAGCTGAAAACTTGTTTAATGAGGCTTTCCGTTGAGTTTCAATTCAACTGCTTTTTAATGGCAAGTCTGATATTTTTTAAATTATTTTAATCTTGTGTTTCAACTTGTTTTTGTATTTTAAAATTATTTTTTTTTTCTATCAACTTCCTTTTATTCCATTTTATTGTACAGCGCATTGTGAATATACGTATGTGACCCGTGCTGGCAAAATGAGTCACTTTGAGGAAATTATCAAAACTGAGGTAACGTTTTTTTTTTTTTTCCATATTTTGTACTGAAAGACCTTCAAAATGATATTTAATTTGTAGGAAGTGCACAAAAACGGACACCGGAAAAAGAAGATTTGTTTATATTTTGGCTAGCTTAAAACTTGCGTTCGATCGGTCAGGAGTTGTGTGTTCCGCAAAAATATGCATTTTTCCAAAGTACATTTTCTAAGCGTTCCACTGATACCAGGCACTCATGGGTTTTTTCCCAGGACTTGCCGCTAACGAACAAATAAAGAGTCATGATTTATGACTTCTCCTGCCTGCAGCTCGTAATGACGTGGTGTGCATTCTGACTCATTTTGCCAGCACGGGTCACATATGTCTGAAAAGCGCTTCATGAATATATTTTACTTACTTGGCGTTCGTAAAAAAAAAAAAAAAAAAAAAAAGCAAGATCCATGCCGGTGCGTTTTTTTTTTTTTCCACAATATCTTTATTGAACCTTTTTTTTTTTTTTTAACAAACATGATACAAACAATCAAACACTAACACTGAAGTACTACAAAAAAAAAAAAAATACCCTAAAAACACCAACAACCACCAACAAAATCAAGTCTTCAACAATGCTCCTCTGTTTAGTCTAGACAATCCAATACATTAGTATACATATTATGTTCACCAGTTTGGAATTTACAAGGTCCACACACATCATTCACCTTCTTCTTCAAGAGTTATGTTTAAATTTTTTACATAATCAATAAAAGGTCTCCATATATTCTCAAACACAATTTCCTTTGATTTCAGTATATATGTTATTCTTTCTAATGGAAGGTTTGTTAACATCTGTCTTAACCACTGAGTCACATCTGGTCTATGAGTCTTTTTCCATAATAGTGCAATACATTTTTTGGCATTAAGCAAACTGAGGTCTATGAATGTTCTTTCACTTTTATTGAAATTATGCTTTTCTGGGTACAGACCCAACAAAAACAGTTTAGGATTCAATATGATTTGTTTTGAGATTATTTTTTCAATTGTTACCCTCACCTCCTCCCAAAACATTCTTATTAATCTACATTCCCATAAACAATGAAATAGGGTTCCTTTACTTTCCATGCATTTTGTGCATGTATCTGGTATATTTTTGTTATATCTATTTAACTCCTCCGGTGTAACATACATCCGCATTAACCATTTGAAATGTATCAATTTAAGGCGTGCATTTATTGATTTGGTTTGAGCTTCTGTACAAGCCAATTCCCATTGTTCCTCTGAAATTTCAATTTGCAGATCTTCTTTCCAGTAGTTTAATCTTTTCAGTGAATTTTCACTTGAAGATAGTGTCAATGAGTTATAAAACTCTGAAATAATACCCTTTCTTTTACTATCTTTCATCATCATTTTTTCCAAGGATGAATAAATAGGTCGAGTGAGAGCTTTATTTTGATTTGATCGAATAAAGTTTCTAAGTTGAAGATATTTAAAAAAATGTGTTCTATTGAGATTAAATTTGATCCTCAGCTCTTCAAAAGACATTATGTTGTCTGCACATGGCAAATATAAATCCTGAATCTTTTGTATCCCTTTTAAATTCCATACTTTAAATACAGCGTCCGCTCTCCCTGGTTTAAAATATTGATTACCCCATATTGGACTAAATTGTGACAATAACTGTGGTTCTTTTAAATAGTTTTTAGCTTCACACCATATTTTGATCATATGCTTTACAAATGGATTTTTAACTTGTTTTTGTAATTTTTTTGCCGAATCTGAGTATATGAATATGGGAAGAGGTAAAGGTAAATTGTATGATTCCATTTCAGTCCAGTGAGGGAGATCATTTGATGAAAAATAATATGTCATAGACCTCAGTTGTGCCGACCAATAGTACAACATAAAATTTGGACATTTCAGACCTCCACGATCAAATGGTAAATATAATAAAGACAAACGTAATCTAGCCCTCCTGTTGTTCCATATAAATTCCACTAACTTTTTTTTTATTCTTGAGAATAGATCTAAAGGTGGTGATAAGGGAATGTATTGAAATAAATAAAGTATTTTAGGTAAAATATTACTTTTAAGTATATTGATTCTCCCGATCATCGACATTGGTAGTGACATCCATCTCTGAGTTAACTCATTGATATCTGACATTAAGGCTTCATAGTTGACACTGGCGACTGATTCTAGCTTAGGCATAATTTGGATTCCTAAATATTTAAACTGATTTACAACACTGAATTGATTTACCTCAGGGGCTGGGTAATTTCTCTGGGTCTCATTTAGCATTAATATTGAAGATTTAGTTTTATTTATTTTATATCCTGATATTTCCCCAAAATTCTTTATTAAATTCAACAAGGTTGGAATTGATTTTTTTAGATTCGACATAAACAAAATTATATCATCGGCGTACAGGGAGATTTTATGTTCTGTTGGCCCAACTTTAATTCCATATATTTGTGAATGTAAACGTATCGCTATCGCTAAAGGTTCAATTGCCATAGTAAACAGTAAAGGTGAAAGTGGACAGCCTTGTCGACATCCTCTATTGATTTTTATTGGTTTTGAAATATTGTTATTTGTTAGGATTTCTGCTGTAGCATTATTGTATATTATTTGAACCCATTTTATGAAATTATTTCCAAGTCCAAACCTTTGTAGGACTTCAAAAAGAAAGGGCCATTCAACTCTATCAAAGGCCTTTTCGGCGTCCAATGATAGGAGAGCTGTATCCGGTGCTTCTTTATTAAAATAAATAATATTAAATAGTCTTCTTACATTATGGAAGCCTTGTCTACCCTTTATAAAGCCATTCTGATCTCGATTAATAATATTTGGTAAAATTTCTTGTATTCGTCTTGCTAAAATTTTACAGATTATCTTAAGGTCGGCGTTTAATAGGCTTATTGGTCTCATATTTTCACATTTATTAGAGGGCTTACCTGGTTTTGGCAGCAGTATAATTAAGGCATTATTTATGTATGATGGTAAATTATTATTTTGAAATGCTTCTAAAACCATTTCCAAAAAAGGTTTTATTAATTTATTCTTAAATTTTTTATAAAGGTCAACTGGAAGACCATCTGGTCCTGCACTTTTTCCTGATTTCATATTATCAATGGCTAGCCCAACTTCTTCTTGACTAATTTTAGACTCCAATATCTCCCTGTTTTCATTTGGTATACACGGTATAGATAGTTCGTTCAAAAACCCATTTAGTTTTGTTAAATCAGGTTCATTTTTGGTATCATATAATTTTTCATAGTAATCTCTAAAGGCTCTATTAATTTCTAAAGGATCTATAACTACCTGTCCGTTACTTATAATACTGGTAATTGGTGTTTTAATTTCCAATTGTTTAATCTGCCATGCTAATAATTTTCCTGATTTTTCACCTTGTTCATAAAAAGACTGTTTCAATCTTAGAAGACTCGAGGCAGCTCTATTCGCTGATTTTTTGTCGTATTCAGCTCTCAAAATCAGTAATTCATTCTCCAACCTTGGGTCACTTCCTGCATACACTTTTTCCTGAAGACTTTTTATTTTATGTTCCAATTTAGCTCTCTCCTCTCGAGTCTTCTTAGATTTTGATCCTGTATAACTAATAATATGTCCCCTAATAAAAGCTTTGAAAGCCTCCCACTTTACACATGCTGATGTTTGTGTAGTATTGATGTCAAAGAACTCGTCTATCTGTTTTTCTATATACTTGACAAATTCCTCATCCTGAAGCCATTTATGCTGAAATTGCCATCTACCTGATTCCTTTGTCAATTTTTTATCTACATATATTAGACAACAGGGTGCATGATCAGAGATCACGATGTTATCATAAAAGCAGTTTTGAATCTTGGACCTTAATTCTGTGGAAATCAAAAAATAATCAATACGTGAGAATGTCTTGTAGGTACTGGAATAACAAGAATAGGCTTTAACTTGTGGTTTCATTTCTCTCCATATATCTAACAATCTCAATTCTTTCATAAAATGATTAATAGTCATCCTACATCCAATGTGCGTACAATCCAGTCCTGTTGATCTATCCACACCTGGATTCAATGTACAATTAAAATCCCCTGCTATTATATGTTGCCCTGTAAGTGATGATAAGATGAGAAATAAATTAGCAAAGAACTTCTGATCATCTATATTGGGACCATATAAGTTCACAAGATTTATATTTTCTAATAGCAAAGAACCTTGAATGATTACATATCTTCCAAATTTGTCTCCAATTACATTTTTCACTTGAAAAGGAACTGATTTATGTATGAGAGTCATAACTCCCCTGGCTCGGGATGAAAATGAAGAGGTGAATACACTTCCCTGCCATCTACTCCTAATTCTTTTAACATCCTCCTCTATCAGATGAGTTTCTTGTAAAAACACAATTCTTGAACCCATGTCCTTTATTTTATTCATAACTTGTTTAAGTTTTTTTAAATTTTGTAGACCTCTGCAATTCCATGAAGTTAAATTAAGATTAACACTTTGGTCCATGATCAATAGAGAGTTTGGGATTACCTTGCAGTGTAAACATGCTCATACAGAGAAGCAAAAACATGAGTGGTTGAACATTCATCCTACAAACTACACACAAACAAATTTCCCCTTCCCACACTTGTGGCAAACCCCCCAAAATCAAAAGAAAAATTCTGTCTCCCGATATAGCCATCGACCGTTCCACACCCACGGGGAACAGCCTAAGCCACTCCTTCTTCATCCTCCCAATCACCCTAACTCTACTGCTTTTAATGACGTAACATTAACTCTCCTCTGTAGTTTTCCAACTTAACTCCAAAATTTTTAACAACTTTGTACATCATAGTTTTTTTTTGTTTGTTTTGTTTTTGTTTTGTTTTTTTAATATATAATACAATCTATATTTTGTAAACTTACTATTTACTTCAAGTCAGTCAGATGCCTGTGCAAATGCTTAATTATTCTACCTTATATTTTGTTCATGCTTAGCTCCCACCAGTCTCTTCTTCTTCTTTGATCTTCTTGATGAACTCCTGCGCCTCCTCTGGGGTCTTGAAGATGTGGGTTCTGCCCTCATACGTGGTCAGCAGTCTCGCAGGATAGATTACACCATGACGAATCCCAAGGTTGCGCAGCTCCTTACGTACGGGATCAAACTGCTTCCTCAATTGCTGGATTCCTGTGGCCAAATCTGGGTAGAACCGCACCTGCTGGTCCTGGTGTTTAATCTCTCCTTTTTTAGCTCGTGCAGCGTTGAAGATCTTCATCCTGTCTCTGTTGCTAAGAAACTTCATAATTAAGGTCCTCGGCGGTCCCTTATCTCTCCGTGGGCCAATACGATGTGCTTTTTCCAGAACCACTGCTGATTGCAACTCCTCGCTGCCCAGCACCTCCGGAATCCACTTTTCCAGAAAGGAACATACGTCCCGACCTTCTGATTCCTCTGGAAGACCCACCAGCCTCAAATTATTCTGTCTCGACCGAGATTCCAAATCCAAAATATTATCTTCCAGAGATTTTTTTTTTTTTTCCAAAGTGCGCACCTTTAATTGAAGACGGGTGACGTCATCTTCAGCACTAGCGAGACGGAGCTCCATCTGCGCCGTTCGTTCTACACAGTCACCCAATTCCTTTCTTATTCCTTCCAACGCTGTCATAATCCCATCAAATCTAGAGGAAAAGTCCGCTCTCATTGAACACACGGCAGCCATCAGCGCATCTGCGCCTCCCCGCGCAGACATCGCACCGTTGCCAGCCTCCTCCGCCATATATGGAGTTTTGTTTACTGCGTCACAGACCTGAAAGTCCGTTAATTTGGACTGTTTCGGCGGCTCGCTTTTTCCTTTTCCTGGTTTTCCAGCCTTAGGCTTCGCCGACATATCCTCGCCCAAATGCTGGGATACGTTCTGTCCCAAATGAGAGAGTTATTTGCCGATTTTTTTTTTTCCAGGAGCAGAGCAGAGCGAGACACGTCCGTCCTACGTGGCAGCCATAACCGGAAGTCATTTAAGCCATTTTAATTTATTTGTGATGATTATGGTTATCTTTTTTAAAATTAAATTACAAATCACGGTATTCTAATTTTCCGAGATGCACTAATATTCAGAATGAGGGCTTATTACTGCGACAATAACAGAGAAGATGAAAAAAGTAAGCTACTCATGTAATTCACTCATTTACTGGCAGTTAACATGTTACCAGCAGAACTGAAACAGCTCAGCTGTCAGCAAACATCATTCAGGGGAGATCATTGTCCGACAGGTAATGTTAGCACATGCTAAATCAGTCTGTGCATGCTTAATCAGTTTTCTAAAGCTGAGACAGTCACTCATTGAAAATACGAAGCGCTAACTTTACTCACTAAAAACTCACTAACCTTATTGGTGTTGTGTTTATAGAGGTAGCCCAATTTCAGTCATTCTTCACCGGGGCAGAATGCTGCAAAAGTCCGCTGACAGGCAGCCGGAGATGGGGAAACTGAGAGGAGGAGGAGGCGTGATATGACAGTTACACTTACTGTCTCACTCAATATAGTATGTGTCGTACCTCGGTACGTGTTGGTACCGTACCGTGGGTGGCGTACCGAAAAATCCGAATACAAGTACCATTACACCCCTAAAATATATACGTATATTATACACACACACACATATTGTATATATAATTTACAATTAAAATGCAAGACCAAATTTTAAAGGACATTCAGTATACAAGAAATACATATTGTGATATATATCATGTATCACAATATAGAGAAATTATATCGCGATACATTTTTTGAGCTATAATCGCCCAGCCCTAGAGGGTAGGTTTTTTTTTTTAAAGAAATCAAATAGCCAAAGATCAAAATATAAATAGAGAATAAATAGACAAAGTCTATACTAATAATATGCATCTCTATCAGCTTTGAAAAAGACACTTGTTTTGTGGGTTGCATTATCTTCCTGTTTGCTCAAAAAGGAGAGAAGAAGAAGCCATCTCTATTGCCATTCAGTCCATACAGCCAATCATGTACAGTAGAAGGAAATTACGTTTCTCCTATCTACAATGTTAATCACATGTAGAAGAGGGGTCAGAGGGGTCGCTGCCATGTAAGGCGCTGCCACAAACAACTTCTCCTTCCCCCATTCCATTACGCTGAGCACCAAGCTAGAAGGTGGGAAGTACCATTTTTATATGGTCTTTGGTATGACCTGGACGGGACTTCAACCCCCAACCTCTCGGTTGTGGGGCGGATGCTCTATCAACTAGGCCACCACTCGCTTATGTAGGTTGTACTTTTAAAGTAATATTTCCAAAAATATTAAAACCAACATTTTTTAAGAACAGTATTGAAGCTACTATAACCACAGATGGGTGTCAACTAACCAGTTAGATTTAAGCAAACATATGTAAATTTTTCACTAAACTACATTTTACAGAGTAGTTTTATTCTTATGTGTACATTTATATCTAGTACTTATTAAGGCACTTTTGATTTCAATGACTTGAACTGAGTGCAAGTCAATTTCCCCCACCCGCCATCTGATTTAATATTATTATTATTATTATTATTCTATTCTGGATCAATAAATATTTGATTATTGCTGCTTTAGATATTTGGATCCTATTACAGGGTCCACATGGTAAGTTTATATTTTATTTTACTCAGACAAATACAAGAGAAAAGTTTCAAATTGTGGTGATAAAGCTCAAAAATTATGAAAAAAAATGTGAATATTTATTAACAAAAAATTGCAAACACTTTTATGAAATAAGTCAAAAATTTACAACAAAAAAGTTACAAACTTATAAAAAGAATTAATACATTTTAAAAGTCACATACTTATGAAATATATGCCAAGTCCTACATTTACAAATCACATATATTTAAGGAAAACCCTTAGAAAAACTGGTGACGGTAAAGTCGTTACACACTACCCAAGTACAGTTGCACAAATGAGTCAACCTCACTGCAAATTTTGTTCATTTCCAAAAATTAAAAGATTAATCTGTTTGGGCAAAAATCAAAAGAAATATTTAAATAACTAAATACTTAAAACTATTTATTTGTGTTTCCCTTTTTGGCAAGTTTTAAAAACAAAAATTATTTAAAATAACTTTTTATCAGACACTCGCCCTCTACTTCCGCATAAGGGACCTTAAATCAAAAAAAATTCTCCATTGAAATGAATGGCAAGAACAAAATTATCTTTTGATCCTGATCAAATTTTGCCACGACTTACACATATGATGTTTGTCAATTTAAAAGATAATTTTCCACGTAATTAAAGTTGTCAGCTGTCGTATAATAACAGAGTAATATTTAGTTTTCTTTTAAACAATGAGTGGACAACAACTCCCATCATCCCACATCACTAAGCACGATTACAGTTTAGTGGCACATCGGACCAGCTCTTTACCCTCTCGAGAATCCTTGAGAGTTCATGGGAGTTTGCCCAACCAGTTTATATGTGCTTTGTGGACTTGGAGAAGGCATTCGACAGCGTCCCTCATGGTTTATGTGGGGGGTGCTTCAGGAGTATGGGGTATCGGGCTTGTTGTTACGAGCTATCCGGTCTCTATACGACCGTTGCGAGAGTTTGGTTCGTATTGCCAACACTCAGTCGGACTCATTCCCAGTGAGAGTTGACTCCACCAGGGCTGCTCTTTGTCACTGATCCTGTTCATAATTTTTATGGACAGGATTTCTAGACACAGCCAGGGAACGGAAGGTGTCATGCTTGGTGACCACAGGATCTCATCTCTGTTGTTTGCAGATGATGTTGTCCTGTTGGCTTCATCCAACAATGACCTACAGGTCTTACTGGGATGGTTTGCCACGAGTGTGAAGTGGCTGGGATGAGAATCAGCACCTCCAAGTCCATGGTCCTCAGCCGGAAAAAGGTGGATTGTCCTCTCTGGGTTGGGGACAAGCTCCTGCCCCAAGTGGAGGAATATAATTATCTCGGGGTCTTATTCACAAGTGAGGGGAAAATGGAGCAAGAGACTGACAGACAGATCGGAGCAGCATCTGCAGTGATGCGGACATTGTACTGGCCTGTTGTGGTGAAGAGGGAGCTAAGCTCTAAGGCAAAGCTGTCGATTTACCGGTCAATCTACGTTCCTACCCTCACCTATGGTCATGAGCTTTGGGTAATAACCGAAAAAATGAGATTGCGGATACAAGCGGCTGAAATAAGCTTTCTTCGTAGGATTGCTGGACTCACCCTTAGAGATAGGGTGAAGAACTCAGTCATCCGGGAGAGGCTCGGAGTAGAACCGCTGCTCCTCCACATTGAAAGGAGCTAGCTGAGGTGGTATGGGCATCTGATAAGGATGCCTCCTGGACATCTCCCACTCGTTTTGAGCACGTCCCACTGGGAGGAGACCTTGGGGGCAGACCCAGGACACGCTGGAGAGACTACGTCCCCCAGCTGATCTGGGAACGACGTGGTATCCTCTCTGAGGAGCTGGAGCAGGTGGCTGGGGAGAGGAAAGTCTGGGCTTCTCTGCTTGAACTGCTGCCTCCGCAACCTCGACCTCTGGAAAAGTGGTAGAAAATGAACAGATGGATGGATGGTATTCCAATTTACCGAGATGCACTAACATTCAGAATGAGGGCTGATATTACCGCAACAATAAAAGAGAATATGAAAAAGAGTACGCTGCTCATGTAATTCACCCATTTACTGCAGTTAACATATTAGCCAGCATAATAGAAGCAGCTCAGCTGTCAGCAACTATCATCAAAGAGAGATTATTGTCCGACAGCAGGTAAACTATTTAAACAACATGTACTACTAGTGTGGTCAGTTTTCTAAAGCTATGAGAGTCGCTCATTGAACATAAGAAGCGCTAACTTTACTCGCTAACCTTACTGGTGCAGTCTGTTGACAGGTGGCTGGAGACGGAGGAACGGAGAGGAGGAGGGAATGGATGCATAACTGTAGCACAGCTGTGATATGACAACACTGTTTTACAGTCTACATTTAACTTGTTTCATTTATTTTCAGTAAAATCCTCCCATACTTTGGAAACTTTTAGCCTTCTCTGTGATTTTCTCTCCGTGTCGCCACGATGCATTCCTCTTCTTCTTCGCTGGAACAGTTTAACTGAATGTTCCCACGACATGTACATAAACTTTAAAATTAAACAATTTGATGACAATAAAAATCTGCGTCGACAAATTTTTATGACCGACGTTATCAACAAGTCGACTAATCTTTGCAGCCCTAACTACCTTTAGTCACCACTTCGTTCTACATGATGGACAGCTAGGCGAGCCAATAATAGAGTAGTGAGTGAGCAGGTCTCGAGGATGACAGTGGGTTAGCTTTTTTGAAACCTGATGTATATATGATTTACCCGGAAGAGTCAAAAAAAAAACGTCTTGGGGAGTTTCTCTGTGAGAAAAACGAGTTAAAGTTAGTGTGCTTTTTTTCAGATAGTTGACGTTTTGGAAAATGTTTTGGCTAATTACATGACCAGTTGACACATTTGAAACAGTTAAAACCTACAAACACACCATTTTTCACGCAATAACCCCTTTAATTTTAAGTGGAAATTTAATCTCATAACAAGGATAAGGTGCCGACAGCAGGATGCGAACCAGCAACCTTCTGACCACAGGCTGAACTTAAGATCTACAGCAGCAGCTGACTTGGTACTGATGTGAAAGAGTTTTGTTGGATTGTCAACTCTTCCCTATCAATAGAAATTTCGTACAGGGATACAGCTTCCGTATCCATAGCCACCGTCTTTCAGGCAAGCAACATAATACCACTCAGTGAACTTGGAAGGTTAAAAAAGGAGCATTTCTTGTAATTTTAGAAGAGTTGCACTGAAAATATTAAGCTAGATTAACCTTCAAGAACATGATTTAATATAAACATAGTCAACTGAGTGTTAGTCTCCACAGATTTAATGTTGCACTAAATGTAAAAGCCATCACTGACATCAACAAGGACATCTGTAATGCCTTCCAACCCCTGCCTGCATGTGTGTTGTCACTGCCACCATAAATAACTCATTGTGCTCCCAACCCATGGCCGTCACCGCCTTCCTAATCGCCACACCGCGGTGACAGATCCAGATGACAGACGGGTTATAAAAGTCAGTCTACCGGGCAATAAGAAGAGGTGTCCCGGTTAATACAGCAAGGCTACACGGCATTCAGCGCTCACTAGAACCTGCTGAAAAAGCGCTAACGGCGACACACCTTCGACCACGGAAACTCACTTTTTGTGTCAACGGCTGAAAATGTATTCAGTTCAAAATTATTTTTCACCTTTACCAGTGGGTGTCCCTCAGCCCACACAAAGTCAGACTATACCCACCGTTGAAGACGTTTCTTCATGGGGGGGGGGGGGGGGGGGGGGAGGGGGGAAGGAAAAAGTATTTTGCTCCAAGTCGAAACTGGTCTTACCTGTGTGAAGGTTATTTTCCCCGGAAGCAGCTAACGTGTCGCTAGCTAAAACAAAGAGATCGTTCTAAACTCGGATTTCGCGACTACAGAACAGCAACCCTGAAATAAAACGTGGCTGAGCGTCTGCCGAGGGCTGCTTTTCATCCAGTATCATAAAAGTGCAGAGCTACCGCTGAATTATCCCCGCTTCTGCGTCCCAGGTAGAGCTGACGACTGGGCGACTTTCCCAGCTTCATGAAACCTAAAGAGCTCCGGGAGGAGGGGGAGGAGGAGGAGGGGGAGGAGGCGAGAGTCCATGCAGGTGAACCGGGATCTTTGTCCCAGTTCCTGCAGCAACCTGCCAGGCAAGGGAGCCACCAGCGGTGGGTCCCGACGACTTACATTTACTCAAGTACATGCGTTCAAATAACTCCCCCACCCCCAACAAAAATGCATTTCACTGATTATTATTATTTGCAAGATAGTTGAATTTGGTGAAGTCAGGTAATTGGGGCGTTTTTAGACGATTAAAAAAGCACATAAAGTTATGTTATAATTTATTATGGATCGGTGATATATTTTAATAAAGAAAACATTTTGCATTGTAAACAATTCTGGAAGCTTTTGGCATTCAAACTCAAGCTCTTGATGTTAAAATGGGAGTCATTTTTATTCTCAAACTATTGCTCTAACCTCATCAGGATGTGTGTGAACGTGAAAGGGAAAGTTAATTGTTCATACATGCACAAACACCGACACTGCATGTAAAAGATGTTTGATATGTACAAGCACATCTTTGCATCTACGTATAATTTAGGGCTGGGCGATAGCTCAAAAATGTATTGTGATATAATTTCTCTATATGGCAATACACAATACATACACTACTCACAAAAAGTTACGGATGTTTGGCTTTCAGGTGAAATTTATGGAAAATGTTCATGCTACAGAGATATTACAGTATATCATGAAAGTAGCGCATTTAAGTAGAAGCATGCAATGGTGATTTCCTCATCTCAAACAATTTATTGAAACAAAAGCCAACAACAATGGTGGGTACACTACAACAAAAAATGTCAGTGTCTTAATAACTTGTCATGTGCCCTTCAGCATCAATTATAGCTTGACATCGACGTCTCATGCTGTTCACAAGTCGACTTATTGTCTGCTGAGGCATGGCATTCCACTCTTGAAGGGCGGCTCTCAGGTCATTGAGGTTGTGGGGTGCAGGGTTACGAGCCTCTACACAGCGACTCAGCTGATCCCATAGGTTTTCTATGGGATTCAGGTCTGGAGAAAGTGCAGGCCACTCCATGAGGTACCCCAGCTTACAGCAGCCATTCCCTAATGATGTGTTAACCGTTCCTGCTTCTCGTCTCCTAACCGTGGTTGGGGGACGCAGGGGAGATCTGTCTTCTCCAGGGCCGGAGGCGCTTTTTCCTCCGGGGTCAACTCCCGAGTAAAACCTCACTCTTGTTAAACAGGATATGGTGGTACACAGAGGCACAGGCCGTATTGCTGAAGCGTTGGGGCTTTATTTACAGACTGCACTGTTGATAGCAATGATATCTACCTGCTCCGGTCGCCTCGCTCTCTGTCTCTCATCCACACCAAAATCATACACACCGTTCACTCGTCGGGGCCATTTCACACACACTGGGGCGCGCCTCGGCTGCGCGCACGCACTCACTCACGTTCACGCACTGAGCTGTCCTATCTAAACACCTGCATTAGGCACATCTTACAACACTACCCCCACCATGGATTGGCAATTAACACTAATTCCATTCCATCCAAACCATATAAAATTGGTACACACTCTCTACATTTGTACGCCTAGCAGTAGCAGTGTCCAATATATAACAGGGATTCAAATAGGTAGGTAGGTTACGAGTGTCTATGCAGTGGTAAAACTAGCTTATTTGGCAGTGAAAACGTGAGGGGCAAATACACTGAAACCTACATTGTTTCTAATTAAACAAGGAGGTACATTACATTCTGAAAACCTATTTCTTGGCGACCGGGAGTAATACTGACCAATTAATCAGAATACAATCCATTCAAATGAAATAAAATGCATGTTGGTATATGAAAGCATTGTCACTTCAGCTTTTTTTTTTTAAACAAACATATAGAACATTATAACTAGACTAGAGTCCAAAAATGTGAACTGGAGAGTCTCTAGTGCAAACAGGAACTGCTACAGTTGGTTCACTCAGTTAACCAGTCCCCGTAATGGTCCGGTCCTCTGCGCCGACGTTTGGGCCGTGACACGTGCTGAGCCTGATGGCGTGGTTCTCCCACCGCACCCCCACCATGGCCAAATATCACATGGGAAGGAGTGGGTGGAAGAGACCCGATCACATTGGGGGCATTAGCAGGTGGAGTGGACGGCCGGGAACTGCTGGGGCCATCACTGGAGGCGGTAGCGAACAGGTTGTACAGGCTGAGGTCCTGGTCTGCTGGGTCCCCCTCCACACCCGGTGGCAAATTGAGCGGGGCTGCCGAATGGCGCGAACAAATCCTCTCCATCAACAGGTGCGCCCGCGCAGCTGTCATCACACAGAAATGGGTCACAATGTCCACACTTCGTCTCAGCCCGACATTCATGAGCCCTCACAGCACCTCGTCTGCACTCCTGACGATCAGCCAGCGACATGAACATGTTTGAGTAGTTAGTATCTTGTTTGTAGATATCGGCGGGATAGCGAGCGGCCGCCATGTCTCATTAGCTTAGCTGCCATCACAGTCACTCGGCCCAGCTGCCGCTGTCCTTTTCTTCGGTACTCACCACCCTCTTAACACCGTGAGAGTCCCTTCGTGGTCGCCAGTGTTAACCGTTCCTGCTTCTGGTCTCCTAACTGTGGTTGGGGGACGCAGGGGAGATCTGTCTTCTCCAGGGCCGGAGGCGCTTTTTCCTCCGGGGTCAACTCCCGAGTAAAACCTCACTCTTGTTAAGAACGGTATTGTGGTGCACAGAAACACAGGCCGTTTCGCTGAAGTGTTGGGGCTTTATTCACAGACTGCAATATTGTTAGCAACCATTTCTACCTGCTCCGGTTGCCTCGCTCTCTTCTCTCATCCGCACCAAAATCATACACACCGTTCACTCGTCAGGGCCATTTCACACACACTGGGGCGCGCCTCGGCTGCGCACACGCACTCACTCACGTTCACGCACTGAGCTGTCCTATCTAAACACCTACATTAGGCACATCTTACAACAGATGTGACCTCGATGAGCTGGAACATTATTGTCCATGAAGAAGAAATTGGGCCTGTGTTGTTCATGCAGGGGCACAATGACTGGATTAATGATGTTATTCAGGTAGTACTGGCTTGTCACTGTACCATTCACAAGGTGTAGGGCAGTTCTGTATTGACTAGACACACCTGCCCAGACTGTAACACCACCACTATCACCAAAGGCTCATCTGGTGACAACAGTGGCTCTCCTTGATGTCTCCAACATCGTTGGCGACCATCATTTCTGCTCAGTGTGAATCAACTTTCATCAGAGAACAGCACTGAGGCCCACTGGTCCCTTGTCCAGCATAAATGTTCCCTGGCCCATGCAAATGATGATGCCTGTGCCTAGTGGTGTGGTCAGGTACCCTTGTCCTTCTAACACATGACTGTGTATCCAGACATGAGGGGAACCAGATTATTAAGTTTGCAGATGACACCACGGTGGTGGGACTTATTCAGAGGGATGAGGAATCAATGTACAGGGAAGAAGTGAGAGACCTGGAGGGCTGGTGCAGGGAGAACAATCTAGTGCTCAACGTGGACAAAACGAAGGAGATGATTATCGACTTCCAGCGGTCACAGCCTGAGCACGTCCCCCTCAGCATCGGCGGCCGTTTAGTGGAGAGAGTAGAGAACATCAAGTTCCTCGGAGTGCAGATCTCGCAGGACCTGACCTGGAGCAAGAATTCCTTGGAGATCAGAAAGCGGGCTCAGCAGAGACTACACTTCTTGAGGAAACTCAAACAGGCCTCTCTCCCCATCTGCATCCTCAGGACCTTCTACAGAGGTGTGGTGGAGAGTGTTCTGACGTACTGCATTGCTACATGGTACTCCAGCTGCAGTATGTCAGACAAAAAAGCCATGCAGAGGATAGTCAAGGGGGCGGGGAGGGTAATTGGAGTCTCCCTCCCCTGTGTCCAAGAACTTTTTCAGAACCGTTGTAGGAGCAGGGCACTGAACATTGTCAAGGACCGTTCTCACCCTCTGCATAAACTTTGAACTTCTTCCATCTGGTAAACGATTCCGGAGCATCAGAGGCAGAACCACCAGACTGATCAACAGCTTCCTTCCACAAGCTGTCAGGATGCTGAACAGCTGACCTGGAATCTCTCATACACACTACTGCACCTACGGACATTTTGTATATTATAGTTAGTTATTCTTTTTCCCCAAGTATGTCTCAGGGATGTGTGAATGGATGGGGGGGTGGGGGTGGGGGTGGGGGGTGGAGCTATGTGGGAGTGTGTCTTGAATCATGCTGCTTCTTATATGGATGCCGAGAGAAACGCAATTTCATCTTGCCTGCACTACAGTTGTATGTACAGCAATATGACAATAAAGTTTGATTTGATTTGATTTGATCTAACACACAGACCACACTGATGTAAACAGTTTTGAATGGTCTGACGTGACACTTGGGTGCCTCTCACCTCCCTTAAATGTGCCTGGAGTTGAGTGGCATTCATCATTTGATTCCGCAGGGCACTGTTCACAATGAAGCGGTCATCAGCGTGGGATGTGGCCAAAGGACGTCCACTTCTACACCTTTCTGTGACTCTTCCAGTCTCTCTGTATCTCTTTTGCAACCTGCTGATGACACTCTATGACACTCTAAACTCAGTGGCCACTTCCCTCTGAGAACATCCTGTTTGAAGCCTCACAATGGCGAGGTACTGTTGATCAGTTGTTAGGTGTTGTCTTGGTCTCATGATGTCAAAATGTGAACAGCAGGATGAAGAGGACTGTTTAAATACCAATTCTAATTGAACCAGAAAATTTATTAGTCTATTCATGGATCAAACAACTGTTGTGAATTTTGCTGTTAAGCACTTTGTTAGAGAACAGCAAGTTATGCAAAAAGTACTGAAACACTGAACAGTTGGACATGTGCTTTCAAAAGGTTATAGAAGGTCAAATTAAATTAACCTGTAAAGGTTATAGTGCATTTTAGGTACATCCTGAAATTTCACCCGAAAGCCAAATATCCCTAACTTTTTGTGAGTAGTGTATGTACTGAATGTCCTTTAAAATTTGTTTTTTTATTAAAAATTATATGTGTATATATACAGGCATGTGAAAAAATTTGGACACTGCTTTAAATAACACTGGTCAATACCAAACTTACTGTCTAAGTTATTTTTTAGCTGATTTAGCACAATTTTGATGTGCTGAATGCAAGTATGAATCTTAGGAATTGACTGCACCAAATGAGGCTGAGACCAGAGTGGTGGCCTAGTTGGTAGAGCATCCGCCCCACAACTGGGAGGCCGGGGTTCAAATCCCCAGTGGGGATTGATACTAAAGACCAGGTAAAAATGGTACTTTCCGCCTTCTAGCTTGGTGCTTAGCATAATAGAACGTGGAAAGGAAAGGTAACACACAGAGCTACCAGAAGACTGCCTCCCCACTGTAGCTTTCACTACTTACAGTAGCTGTGTGGCCTAGGGTCATGAAACGGAGATAGGCGCCGCCCTACGCCATTGGCATGGGAATAACTTAACTATGAGGCTGAGAGTAGAGCACATGGACAAACATGTGCCACAGCTGTTACAAAAAGGTGGTGAAGTGATGGCTTTAATGTCCCCTGGCTAGTGTTTGTTGTAGGAGTTCATTAGATCGTGCATGTACTGTACTGATGAATGCATATATTTGGTCTGTGTATTGAAAGCAGTGGACTTTGCATGCTGTTGCTGTGGCAGTTACATAATATAATTTAATCCCAGTTATGAAGGCAATGATGCACTAAATGTAATTACTAACATCAATAGTAAGTTTAATTATGGTTTAGTAGGACTCAACCTATCAATTAAGATAAGATAAGATAAGATAAGATAAGATAAGCCTTTATTAGTCCCACAACGGGGAAATTCCAGGATTGCAACAGCACAGGGATAGCAACACTCAGAGCAACAATCAGAAGGCAAGAAAAAAAACAAGCAAGCAAGAGCAGCTAATATACATATGTACAATTAAGGTCTAAAAGAAGTTTTGTTTTTTTAAAAATACACATATATGTAGGAAACAAAGTTTTAGCAACAGCTCTCCATGTCTGTCAGACATAAAAGTTTCTCTTGGATATGTGTACACATACTTGGGTAATGCACAGGTGAATAATAATGTCACACATTAACTCAGCATGATAAGATAGTTTTCACACCTTCTACTGATAACACTGGTCAACACCAAATTTATTGTCTAAGTTTTTTAGCTGATTTAGGACCATTTTGATGTGCTGGATCCAAAAATCACATTGGTTTTGCTCAATCAGATCAACTTTTTGAATTATGGCTGCATGTTGTTTTATACGTTTTTGTTTACATGTACGAGTATTTTTGCTTTATATGATGCAGAATTCTTTTTTATGTCTTGAAATTCTCTGAAGTTTGAACAATGATGACGTAACATTCAATTTACATGTACTTACCTTTATATAAAGGTAAGTACATGCACAGTATTAAGTAAGTACTAAGTTACAAGTGCTAAGTACAGGTTTTTACTTAGCACCTGATCGACAGAAACAGATGTTATTTTTTGATTCAGCAGTGCAAATTTGTCTTAAATCAGTTGAAAAAACACAGACAACTTACAAAAAAAATGTTTTTGTAACCCTGTGTAATCAGTTTATTCATTAGTAGTCCTTTATTAAATTAGATACAAATACTTCATTTATACATATTAAACAAAAAAGTCTTCCATGTTAAATGAAAATCTAAATTTTGAAATATAATGAGCAAAAAAGCTATTTTAGTGGGGTTTGCACTTACAAAAACTTAAAAAAAAAAAAAGCTTCATATACAGTATTATGCTCCTCCGAACTGGCTGTGCCTGTGTGCAATTTTGCAGTGCTCTTGGCGGATGGGTGGGCATTACTGAAAGGAAGTGACTGTATCTGTGTTCATAATTTTGCATGTCGTTAGTAGATCACTGGCAAAAATTGGCCACTCCCTGGGGCACTCTGTCTAATTTGCGCACTCACTAATTTGCACTGCCTTAGTAAATCTGCCCCTTAACATAGTGCAGTGGAGGTGGATCTCAGACATGTTGGCAGAATAAAAAAGTAAACTGAGTTTAGATAAGCACTACAGAGTTTAAAGAGTTGTATTTTGGATTTGCTGCTCGTAGCCACCGATGTGCACATGTTAATAATGAACTACTGGGGGGTTTGGGGTGAGAACAAATTAATTAACACCAATAATGTGCTACTTTTGCTATCCTCTTTTCCAGGTCGAAACTGTATTTGTGATGATTATGGAAGAAATATTAGTGACAGACAATATAATCTTTTGCACAACTTTTTTTTTAAAGGGGAGAAAACTCATACCCACATTGACCCCAGTCAGACAGGTATGTTTACTTATTTGGAAATTACAGAAAACTGTTGATTAATTTGCATGTTTGGGCTGTAACCAAATATTCATTTATAGTTTCCTTTTCTCCAAAACTGCTCAGTCCCAAGTAAAGTAAATGATGAATTCATCTTTACTACATTTGCACCCCCCTTTCAATAAAAGCAAATTTAGGAGGAAAATTTTCACAAATTCAACAGAAAAAAGAAACTATAAAGCCACAACATTTACCATAAAATTTCATATTTAATATAAGAAATCAAATTCTACATTTCTAAGAAAAGCTATAAATTTAAAGTGACACTCTGCCAAAAATCTTTTTTTTTCTTTTCTGTTGTTAACGTCTGTAACATGTTGTTTGTGACTTTCAATACATATCAAGAGGGAAATCACTCAACTGTCTCAAGTCTGTGTTTTTCTGCTGTGAATTTCCAGTTAAGCCCCACCCCCCCAAAAAAAATGCAAGTTTTAGTTGATTTTGCAAGTTTGGACAGAGCGGTTCTGTAAGCATTCCTGCTTAGCCTCATTGATTACAACATTAACCAATCAAGCTAAGCACTGGACATGGCTACAGACCTGAATTCACTTCCTTGGGAGAAGAGAGAGGAGCCGAGAAGCAGCAGGAGCTTTTCCTGTGGAGATTAGGCATTGATGTCATGCCGTGCTGCGTTCTGGGCCATCATCACCATTGTCGTGGTGTGGCTTCTTTGTTTACTTGTAGTCTATTGTCACGCTAACGAGGACAGACATAGTGATGGAATGCAGCAAACAGAAAATTAAAATTCCTTCTTCAGAGAAGCTGAATAAGGAAGCAAAGGAGCACTACCTCCAAAAAATTAAAGAAATAAATGGGACTGATTGATATGAGCACAAGAAATGGACCACGGCTCTTGACCAACTGCCTCACACTGTCAGATGTGTTTGCCTACTTGGTTTGTGGGATGAGCGCATACACCCATGCACAATTTAAGAACTACATTAGAGGCTCATGTTCAATTCACCAATGGATGGGTCCAGCCGCTTCAAATCATTTGCACAAAGGTAAGCAGTCATTGTTTCTACACAGTTTTCTGCACTAGCATGCGTCTCTGCAGCTACAGGCATTTCTAAGTCCCAGTGGTGAAATGTTGGATTTATGTTCAAATTTGTCATATGATCCTTGATAAGTATATACACATTATTACACAACTGGACATGAAATACTAATCGAGTAATGTGATAGGCCTGATGCTGGTGCACTGGACAAATTACCGGTATAATTAGCTGCTATGAAAACATGCTAAATCAGGGCAGTGACATTTTTTATAGTCACCTGAAAGAGGAGAAGCTGCTGAATTTAACAATACCAAACATTCTTTGGACTTCATTCCTCAGTTGATTTTAAATCCATGAGCAATGAAAGCAACAACATGTGCTCTGGGAATTCCCAGCCGGCCTGTTAAAAGTTAGCAACAGCTCCACACACATACAAGTAACCTTTATATGTGTTTAAATCACAAGTTTGCTTTGTGAAAATGCCGTGAACACACGTCCATGTGTGCAGGAATATTGTCAAAGGTGATGTCTTTCCTTCTAACCACTGCAATCCATTCCATCCGACGCCTCTTTGTTAGCTCGGAGACCCGATTCTCTCCACTTTTCTTCCAAGTTGGGATGTTAAAAAAGCGTACGCCGTTATCAGTCTTTTTGCCACGGCAATCGTGAGAGCGGTTGTTGCATTTGATAACGCAGCAAAACTTCCCCATTCTAATGTTGCGTGGTATTCGGATGAATAATAATAATGCACTGAAGCAACCCTCTCAAAAGCTTCAGCTTAACCGCTTTCATCACTCACTACTGAACAAAGACAGGCAGACCACTTTTCCCACAATTCCTTGTGGTTTTTCCATCAGGTGACATCACACGCTTATTCCCTATTTGGGAAAGATGGCAGATTATACGTGTTCAGTTTTTGGCTGTATGAGCAAGAAATCCTCTTCTTTTACATTACACGTCTTACCCACAGACATGAAAATATGACAGCAATGATTAATTTTATTGGGAAAACCCTCAGTGTCCCTGCTGAAATACCGGAGAGAGGACTCGTCCCCATGCTGGGGGAGACGGCCGTAGAGGTGTCCCCTCCACCTTCCCCTGGGGCATGTGGCACAGCGGCCGTGGCGGAAAGATCATTCTCAATGGAATGGAGAGTCGCTGCCCAGCCCCGCGTGAAGGCTGGAGGGCTCCCCACCGGTCTCTGGTTGCCCACTCACTGAGGGTCTCCCCGGCTCGCTCCAAGTCTTTCCCGTCTGGGAGGGAAGGAGGCAAGTTGGCGGGCGAGGTGCCCTGTCCGCCGCCGAAGTGAACTGGCTGGGATTGCCAAGCAGCTCACTGGGCACCGGTGGTCCATTGCACCTGCCCGTGGAACCACGATCGCGGCACGTTATGATAAACCACAACTAGTGCACCACACATCACCTTGGGCAGGGTGGTGGTCCATCCATCCATCCATCCATCTTCTACCGCTTTTCCGGAGGTCCGGGTCGCGGAGGCAGCAGTTCAAGCAGAGAAGCCCAGACTTCTCTCTCCCCAGCCACCTGCTCCAGCTCTTCAGAGGGGATACCAAGGCGTTCCCAGACTAGCTGGGAGACATAGTCTCTCCACCGAGTCCTGGGTCTGCCCCGGGGTCTCCTCCCAGTGGGACGTGCCTGAAACACCTCAAGTGGGAGGCGTCCAGGAGGCATCCTAATCAGATGCCCATACCACCTCAACTGACTCCTTTCAATGTGGAGGAGCAGCGGTTCTACTCTGAGCCTCTCCCGGATGACTGAGCTCCTCACCCTATCTCTGAGGGTGAGTCCAGCAATCCTACGGAGAAAGCTCATTTCAGCCGCTTGTATCCGCGATCTCGTTCTTTCGGTCATTACCCAAAGCTCGTGACCATAGGTGAGAGTAGGAACGTAGATTGACTGGTAAATCGACAGCTTTGCCTTAGAACTAAGCTCCCTCTTCACCACAACAGACCGGTACAACGTCCGCATCACTGCAGATGCTGCTCCAATCCGTCTGTCGATCTCTCGCTCCATTTTCCCCTCACTCGTGAACAAGACCCCAAGATACTTAAACTCCTCCACTTGGGGCAGGAGCCTGTCCCCAACCCGGAGAGGACAATCCACCTTTTTCCGGCTGAGGACCATGGACTCGGACTTGGAGGTGCTGATTCTCATCCCAGCCGCTTCACACTCAGCGGCAAACCGTCCCAGCAAGAGCTGTAGGTCATTGCTGGATGAAGCCAACAGGACAACATCATCTGCAAACAACAGAGATGAGATCCTGTGGTCACCAAGCATGACACCCTCCATTCCCTGGCTGCGCCTAGAAATCCTGTCCATAAAAATTATGAACAGGACCGGTGACAAAGGGCAGCCCTGGCGGAGTCCAACTCTCACTGGGAATGACTCCGACCGAGTGTTGGCAATGCGAACTAAACTCTCACAACGGTCGTACAGAGACCGAATAGCTCGTAACAACAAGCCCGATACCCCATACTCCCGAAGCACCCCCCACAAAAATCCACGAGGGACGCGGTCAAATGCCTTCTCCAAGTCCACAAAACACATGTAAACTGGTTGGGCAAACTCCCACGAACCCTCAAGAATTCTCGAGAGGGTAAAGAGCTGGTCCGATGTGCCACGGCCAGGACGAAAACCACATTGCTCCTCCTGAATCCGAGGTTCGACCAACGGCCGGACTCTCCTCTCCAGTACCTTGGCATAGACCTTCCCAGGGAGGCTGAGGAGTGTGATCCCTCTAAAGTTGGAGCACACCCTCCGGTCCCCTTTTTTGAAGAGAGGAACCACCACCCCGGTTTGCCATGCCAAAGGCACTGCCCCCGACCTCCACGCAATGTTGCAGAGGCGTGTCAACCATGACAACCCAACAACATCCAGGGCCTTGAGGTACTCGGGGCGAATCTCGTCCACCCCCGGGGCCCGGCCACCAAGGAGATTTTTAACCACCTTGGCGACCTCAGCCCCTGTGATAGGCGAGTCATCCCCCTCGTCCCCAAACCCTGCTTCCTCTGTGGAAGGCGTATCAGTGGGATTGAGGAGATCCTCGAAGTATTCCTTCCACCGCCCGACGATATCCCCAGTTGAAGTCAACAGTGTCCCATCCGCACCATACACAGTGTGGACGGGGAGCTGCTTTCCCCTCCTGAGCCGCCGAACAGTTTGCCAGAATCTCTTTGAAGCCGACCGAAAGTCTTGTTCCATGGCCTCACCGAACTCCTCCCATACCCGGGTTTTTGCTTCAGCAACCACCCGAGCTGCACTCCGCTTGGCCTGCCGGTACACCTCAGCTGCTTCGGGAGTCCCACAAGCCAACCAAGCTTGATAGGACTCCTTCTTCAGCTTAATGGCCCCCCTCACCACTGGTGTCCACCACTTGGTTCGGGGGTTGCCGCCACGAGATGCACCGACCACCTTGCGGCCGCAGCTCTGGGCTGCCGCTTCAACAACAGAGGTGGAGAACATGGCCCATTCAGACTCCATGTCTCCAGACTCCCTCGGAATGTGGTTGAAGTTCTTCCGGAGGTGGGAGTTGAAGACCTCCCGGACAGGGGCCTCAGCCAGACGCTCCCAGCACACCCTCACTATACGTTTGGGTCTACCAGGTCTGAATGGCTTCCTCCCCTGCCATCGGATCCAACTCACCACCAGGTGGTGATCAGTTGACAGCTCTGCACCTCTCTTTACTCGGGTGTCCAAGACATACGGTCGCAGGTCTGATGATACGATAACAAAATCGATCATCGACCTGCGGCCTAGGGTGTCCTGGTGCCAGGTGCACATATGGACACCCTTATGCTTGAACATGGTGTTCGTTATAGACAGACTGTGGTTAGCACAGAAGTCCAATAACTGAACACCACTCGGGTTCAGATCGGGCAGGCCGTTCCTCCCAATCACCCCCCTCCAGGTTTCACTGTCGTTGCCCACGTGCGCATTGAAGTCCCCCAGTAGGACAATGGAGTCTCCAGGAGGAGCACCCTCCAGCACCCCAGTCACAGACTCCAAAAAGGGTGGGTACTCTGAAACATCATTTGGTGCATAGGCACAAATGATGGTCAGGACCCGTTTCCCAACCCGAAGGCGCAGGGAAGCAACCCTTTCGTCCACCGGGGAAAACTCCAATATAGAGGCAGCAAGGTGGGGCGATACAAGAATACCTACCCCTGCTCGTCGCCTCTCGCCCGGGGCAACTCCAGAAAAGGCCAAGCTCCAGCCCCTCTCCAGGAGACTGGTTCCGGAACCGGAGCTGTGTGTTGAGGTGAGGCCGACTATATCTAGCCGGTATCGCTCAATCTCGTACACCAGCTCAGGCTCCTTCCCCACCAGAGAGGTGACATTCCACGTACCAAAAGCCAGTTTAGAAAGCTTGGGATCAGTCCGCCAAGGTCTCCGCTTTTGACTGCCACCTAATCCACATAGCACCGGACTTCCATGATCCCTCCTGCAGGTGGTGAACCTACTGGAGGGCGGACCCATGTAACTCCTTCGGGCTGAGCCCGGCCGGGTCCCATGGGTGGAAACCCGGCCACCAGACGCTAGCCTTCGAGCCCCTCCCCCAGGCCTGGCTCCAGGGTGGGGCCCCGGTAACCCCATACCGGGCGGGGTACACTGAATCCTTGATATACAATTTATCATGAGAGTCTGTTGGATCGTTCTTCGTCTGGCCCTTCACCCAGGACCAGTTTGTCTTGGGAGACCCTATCAGAGGCAAATTGCCCCGGACAACATAGCTCCTGGGATCACTGGGGCACGCAAACCCCCCCACCACGATAAGGTGACGATCCATGAGGGGGCAGGGTGGTGGTGTCCTTTATTTTTCTGCATTTAAGGTGGAAACCCTAGCATTAGAGTATCACACCCGTAGTTAGTATATTCATACTATAATGACCACAAGTGTAATATTGCTTTTGTACAACAGTTCCAGCAAGCACAATTTATTAAATGACAGCAATACTCGACAAAATATTATGATTTGTTTATTTAACCAGTTATTTTGCACAGCTGAGAAAAAATAGTCCTTTCAAAATGTAGCCAGTAACTGTTGCTAAGCATCTCAATCAGCATGAAGACGTCTGTTGTCATTTCACACACGTAAACAAATTAAATATTGTCAAGTGCAAAAGTCATTGTTTATAAAACATATACCTGTTCAGTCGGTACTGCAGAAGACCCAAGATCAAAATGTGGCCCTTACACTGGTAGCTAGCCGGTGGTGAGTAGTTAGCATGCTAGTGATATCTTTGGCACACTTCGCTCAATTTTCTTGGCATTTTCAGATAAAACAAAGAGTCCATCACCGCATAAGTATTGTGGTTTTACAGTGTTATCCTCATTTTTTCTTTTCTCCAGATTGTCCAGGTCAGCTGATGAAATTTTTGCACACAGAGAAGTTTCCATGGAAATAGCCTGGCTTCTTCCCTTCTCCTCCTCCTCTTCTGATGACCATTCATAATTTAACTTGACAGTTACTAGAACACCTTTGAAGCAGAGTGATACATATCCAGTGAAAGTTGGAGTGCAATTATCGTGGATTTTAGTAACTCCTGGAATCCCTATTGTCCAATTAAATTGCTCGGTCGGAGCTAACTGTTGTATAATAATGATGTAATCACTTGTTTATCAATTTGATGTTAAAAATCTAAAAACTAAAGTTAAAAATGTCAGAAAGTTTCCCTGACCTAAATGTGTCTTTCTCACATTTCAAGACACAACTACAGTGTCATGTGTGGCGAGCGCTCGCCCCCTCCTTCCTGCTGTCCGGCTCCCTCATCAGATGCACCCGCTGATTCTTGCCTGCCAGCGCTTATAAGGAAGTAATCTTCAGTGATTCAACGCTGGCTCGTTTGGGTTGCTGCCAACAGAGCGGTGCGTCTGCCAGGATTTGGTGCACTCGCCAGCCAATTGCTCCTCCTCTAGGCAGCCTTCCCTCTTCGCCCGGTCAGACCCATTCACCTTCCCTGTCCACCAGTTCCACCTGCTGGTACTTCTCTTTCGCTGGGTTCTGTGCAGGTCTCCTCCCATCTCCCACGTGAGTGGCATAATCTATTTACCCACTTGAACTCCATTCCTCTCTAATCAGCCTCGTTTGTTCTCCACAAGGCTCCTGCTAATCTGGTGAGTGACTGACGTTTTTCTCCTCAAGTTGCTGTATTCAAACATTATAATAAAAGGTCAAACGTTTCTTTTGTGTTCGCTTGGTGATTGCACGCTGCGCTCAGGTGGCTTGTCCAGCCGATATGACAGAACAAGTCAGTCAGAGTCACCACCTGGCAGGAGCAACATCATCAACCGATCACTCTGCACTCCACCGCCTCGACATTACAGAGAGACAGGTGGCTGAGCACACTCAGCTGCTGCAGGCAATTGCACAGCAGCTGACTGTCATTACTGATCGATTGGACCATGCTGGTGCCCCAGCTGCTCCACCTTCACCTGCTCATCCTTCCACTGTTATCCGCCGAACCCTTGCTATTTCCACCCTTGCCCCGTACGTGGGGAGGTGGGGAAATGCAAGGACTTTTTATGCCAGGTTCGGCTTTATTTTGGGCAGGTGCAGGTGGAGTTCACGGATGACATATCTAAAATTCATCAGTTTGTTCTTCTGCTTCGGGGCCGCGCTCTTACTCGGGCGCGGGCTGTTATCAACAGTCAGAGAACTTCGCCACCAACGTTTGACCAATTCGGGGCCGAGTTTACCCGCACCTTTGACCGTTCTGAGTGAGGGGAACATCATAAGTCGTCTACTGTCACTCCGTCAGGGCAGCCGGTCGGTGGCCGATGACTCGATGGAGTTCCGGGTTGAGGCAACGGAGTCTGGGTGGAACGAGGTTACGTTACGCAGCGCATTCCTCCAGGGTCTGAACTCTCGCCTCCGGGATGACTTGGTGGTTTACGCTGTTCCCGCCACCTTGGACGGCCTGATGGATCAGGCGGTCGGGTTAGATAATTGATACCGGGAGCTTGCTCGGGAGAGCGGTGCCTTCTCTCGCCTGTCCATCACTCGCTCTTTCCCGGCGACTACTGACTGAGGTGATCCCGACCCCAAGCCTATGGAGCTCAGTTCTGCTCGTCTTCTGCAAGCAGCGTTTGAGTGACAGTGACGAGCCAGGGTGTGTGCCTACTGCAGTTCTCTGAACCATAAGTTGGACACATGTGGCCTTTGGCCAAAAAAAACGGCCCGTCAGTAGCCGCGGGGGGTCTGGTGGGTGGGACTCAATCCGATCCCCCCGGTAATTTCTCCATTTCGGCCCTCATCCAGCTACCGGCGGTCGAGAGGAGGGTCTCCGCCCTGATTGATTCCAGGGCGGAGGGGAATTTCATCTCTTCCACGCTGGTGAGCTGGAGATTCCGACAGTTAAACTGCCGGCTCCCGGCTCTGTGCGTACTCTTTCTGGCCAGACGGTAGCGTCCGTTACTCATTGCATGGTGCAGCTATCCATCCTTTTGTCTGGGAACCACCGTGAGAAGCAGATTTCTTACGTGTTTCCATGGGCTTCTCACGCTGTGGTACTTGGCTACCCGTGGCTCCAGAGGCACAATCCTATGATTAACTGGGCACAAAATTCCATCACCTCCTGGAGTGCTAACTGTTTGGCTACGTGCCTAAATTCGGCCGAGTGTTCCCCATCCCCTTCCGTCTCCTTGCCTCAGGTTGAGCCGCCGGACCTCAGCCGCGTACCCAAGGTCTATCACGACCTCGGGGAAGTGTTTAGCAAGTCGCAGGCGTTAGCGCTTCCCCCGCATCGCTCGTACGACTGCGCCATTGACCTCCTTCCGGGTGTGCGGTTGCCGTCCAGCAAACTCTATAGCATTTCTGGTCCTGAGAGGGAGGCGATGAAGAGGTACATTAAAGATTTGCTGAACACTGGCCTCATTCGGCCATCCTCAGCTCCCTTAGGGGTGGGGTTTTTCTTTGTGGGCAAAAAGGACGGGTCTTTGCGTCCGTGCATTGACTACCGGGAGCTTAACGCCATCACTGTCAAAGACAAATACCCTCTGCCCCTGATGAATGCCGCTTTCGAGCTCCTGCAGCGTTCCCGCGTATTCTCTAAACTCGACCTACGCAATGCTTACCACCTAAGAATACGTGAGGGGGATGAGTGGAAAACGGCGTTCAAAACTCATCTGGGGCATTTTGAATATTTAGTTATGCCGTTTGGTCTTACTAATGCCCCCGCCGTTTTCCAGCGTTTAATCAATGACGTCCTCCGCGATATGCTTAATTGGTTTGTTTTTGTCTATTTAGACGACATTCTGATTTTTTCTCGCACGCCAGAGGAGCACAAGACCCATGTTAGAGCCGTGTTACAGCGAGGAATGGAGACACTGGCTGGAGGGAGTTGCTCACCCGGTAGTCGTGTGGACCGACCACAAGAACTTAGAGTATCTGCGGTTGGCCCACCGAATTAATCCTAGGCAGGCTCGCTGGGCCTTATTTTTCCAGCGCTTTAACTTTACTGTCACCTATAGACCCGGCTCCCATAACGGGAAGCCCGATGCTCTCTCCAGACAGTTCAGTCAGGACGTGGCTGACCCCCCCTTCCCGCCCCCAGTCCATTCTCCCACCTTCGTGCGTCCTGGGAGCCCTTACCTGGGAGATTGAGAAGCGAGTCCGCCAGGCCCAGTCCTCAGAGCCCATACCAGCGGGATGCCCCGCCAACCGCCTGTATGTCCCGGCTGCTCTCCGCAGCGAAGTTATCCAGTGGGGGCACACTGAACGTTTTGCCTGTCACCCGGGGGTGGTGCGGACCGTTGACATCATCGGGCGAGCGTTTTGGTGGCCTACGCTAACCAGTCCCTGGATACCGCCCTTCATTGCGTGGCAGCCGAAGACCCTGCTTCGTGGAGCTCCCATCTCACTTGGGTGGAATACTCCCTTAATTCCACGGTCTCCTCGGCTACGGGCCAGTCTCCATTCGAGGCGTCCGTGGGTTACAACCCCCACCACCCTTGCTTTCCATGGCCGAGAGAGAGGTTGCGGTGCCGTCCGTGGGGGCTCATTTCCATTGCTGCCACCGGGCCTGGAGATCCATTAGAGCGGCGCTTCAGCGTGCCACCGTGCCATCAGCACTACGCTGACCGCAAGAGGGTTCCGGTGCCGAGCTATAAAGGACAGCAGGTTTGGGTGGCCGCGGACCAGGTGCCACTGAAGATGGAGGGTCGCAAACTCTCCCCCCGGTTCGGAGGCTCCTTTCCTGTCACCGGGAACATTGGTGACTCTGCTGTGCGGCTCCAGCTCCCACGGACGCTCCACATGCACCCTACCTTCCATGTCTCCAAGATTAAGTCTCTCTCTTCCAGCCCTCTCTGCCCCCCCCCCCCCCGAAGCCTCCCCCTCCCGCCAAGGTCCCAGGTGGACACGTCACCCACACGGTGAGGGAGATTTTGGATGTATGACGTTGGGGTTGGGGGTTCCAGTATTTGATCAACTGGGAGGGCTAGGGCGACCGCCAGGAGGTGTTCTTTGAGAGGGGGGCACTGTCATGTGCGGCGAGCGCTCGCCCCCTCCTTCCTGCTCTCCGGCTCCCTCACGCACCTGCTCATTCTTGCCTGCCAGCGCTTATAAGGAAGTAATCTTCAGTGATTCAACACTGGCTCATTTGGGTTGCTGCCAACGGAGCAGTGCATCTGTGAGGATTTGGTGCGCTCGCCAGCCAATTGCTCCTTCCCTAAGCCGTCTTCCCTCTTCGCCCGGTCAGACCCATTCACCTTCCCTGTCCAGCAGTTCCACCTGCTGGTACTTCTCCTTCGCTGGGTTCTCTGCAGGTCTCCTCCCATCTCACACGTGAGTGGTATAATCTATTTACCCACTTGTACTCCATTCCTCTCTAATCAGCCTCGTTTGTTCTCCGCAGGGCTCCTGCTAATCTGGCGAGTGACTGACGTTTTTCTCCACAAGTTGCTGTATTCAAACATTATAATAAAAGGTCAAATGTTTCTCTTGTGTTTGCTTGGTGATTGCACGCTGCGCTCAGGTGGCTTGTCCAGCCGATATGACATATAGTGGCAAGAAAAAGCATGCAAACCCTTTGGAATAATCAGGTTTTCAGCATTAATTAATCATAAAATGTGATCTGATCTACATCTGCGTTTCAAGTATAGATGCTTAGGTGCTTAACCTAATACCACACAAAAACACCACCAATAATATTTCATGTCTTTATTGCACACATCCTTTTAAGGGGTCATTGACTGAAAAATTGTGTTTTTGGTGGGTTTAACCTTCTGAAATGTATCTATTGGTCATATGATTATCAAAATATAGCAAAACACCAAAACACAAAGACGTTATATCATTTTTCTCTCCAAGAAGCCATTTTGACACTTATGGATTTGCCACGGGTGTGACATGATTTATGACCCAGAAGGCAGACAGACTCCAGAATAAACTCAATTATCTTTTATTATGAAGTGTGAGTTTGAATGTGTGTGTGTTTGTGCAGGAATGTAACAGCCGGGGTGAGCAGAGCACCGTACAGACTGGCAACTCTAGGGAAGAGCAGAGACAAGGGAATTAGCAACAGGAATCAGGAGTGATGATTCAGTAAATTTTCAGCCTTACTGTAGGCGAGTTGGTGTGTCGCCCAGGTGAGATCCCAGAGGGTCCGGCCAGAGGGACAGTGTCTTCGGCCCTGGTTGCTGAGGAGGTGTGAGGTGAAGAGGTGAGCAGCGAGCTTGGTGAGGTGCAGGTTGAGCTCAGTCCGCTGCCAGGAGGAGGAGGTCCGCCGCCACAGATTTCCACCTGTGCACAGGTAGGGCAATAGCGTGCCATCCCCAGGTGGCATAAGAGCTTGGAGGAGTGGGCCCAATTTATTACTTCGCCCTGGACGGCAGAAGGCACATACAGCCTCCCTGCTGGCCCCCTGCCCGGGTCAGCCTCGGTCTCTTGCAGTCTACGAACCTTTTCCTTAATACCCCACGAGAGGGCACCCACGATGCATGATGGAGGAATAATGGGGTGAGATGGCACCTCCGCCACATCCAAAGCGAATTGTCTAGATAGAGCATCAGGCTTGGTGTTCTTGGACCCCGGGCAGTAGGTGATGGTAAAATCAATCAGAATCAGAATCAGAATCAGGTTTATTGCCATTGTTCATGTAGTACACAAACTAGGAATTTGTCTCGGTACAATGCTGCAACATTAAACATGATAAGATAAGAGAAATAAACTATACATGTAATAAAGTGTAGGATAAGATTAAGTGATACTGGTCAACAGTTAAAATATATATTAGCCAGCAGCAGATACTGTGGAGAACTATATAGTGCAGTCGGTAATGCAGGAAGAAAACAGTGATGATTGACATGAGTCTGGTTGAGCTGCTGTACATGGTGCACGAGAGTCACTTAGTGTTCAGCAGTCTAATGGCAGAGGGGAAGAAGCTGTTCATGTGACGGGAGGTTTTAGTCTGGATGGACCGAAGTCTTCTACCAGAGGGGAGGGGGGCAAACAGTACATGACCAGGGTGTGAGGGATCGGCTATGATCCGGCCAGCACGCCTCCGGGTCCTGGAGATGTACAGATCCTGGAGAGATGGGAGCTTGCAGCCGATCACCTTCTCAGCAGTGCGCACGACGCGCTGCAGCCTTAGTCTGTCCCTGGCAGTGGCTCCTGCGTACCACACGGTTATGGAGGTGGTGAGGATGGACTCGATGATGGCTGTGTAGAACTGCACTAACATCTTGGTGGGTAGCTTGAGCTTCCTCAGCTGCCGCAGGAAGAACATCCTCTGCTGGGCTTTTTTGATGAGTGAGCTGATGGTCAGCTCCCATTTGAGGTCCCTGGTGATGGTAGTGCCTAGGAAGCGGAAGGAATCAGCAGTGGTGATGGGAGAGCCTGAGAGGGTGAGGGGGGGCAGAGGAGTAGTGACTTTCCTGAAGTCTACAATCATCTCCACTGTCTTCAGAGCGTTCAGCTGCAGGTTGTTATTGCTGCACCAGGACGCCAGCTGGGCCACCTCTCTCCTGTAGGCGGACTCGTCGCCGTTGGAGATGAGCCCGATGAGGGTGGTGTCGTCCGCAAACTTGATCAACTTGACAGACTGGTGGCTGGAGGTGCAGGAGTTGGTGTAAAGGGAGAAGAGTAGGGGGGAAAGTACACAGCCCTGGGGTGATCCGGTGCTGATGCTAGTATAGTCTGAGACAGTCTTTCCCAGCCGCACATGCTGCCTCCGGTCCGTCAGGAAGTCGATGATCCACCTGCAGAGGGAGTCAGGCACGTTGAGCAGGGACAGCTTGTCCCGGAGCAGAGCGGGGCGGATGGTGTTGAATGCGGAGCTGAAGTCCACAAACAGGATCCTGGCGTAGGTTCCCGGGGAGTCCAGGTGCTGCAGGATGGAGTGGAGGGCCAGGTTGACTGCATCGTCTACAGACCTGTTGGCTCGGTAGGCAAACTGCAGCGGGTCCAGGAGAGGGGTGGTGATGGACTTGAGGTGGGACAGGACCAGGCGCTCAAAGGACTTCATGACTACAGAGGTGAGCGCTACAGGTCTGTAGTCATTAAGTCCAGTGATCCGTGGCTTCTTGGGGACAGGGATGATGGTGGAGGATTTGAGGCAGGACGGCACGTGGCATAACTTAAGGGAGGTGTTAAAAATGTCTGTGAATACAGGAGCCAGCTGTTTCGCACAGAGTCTCAGGGTGGAGGGAGACACGCCGTCTGGGCCGGGGGCCTTGCGCGGGTTCAGTCTGGAGAACTGCTTGAGCACATCCTGCTCACTGATGATAAGGGGAGGGGGGGAGGTGGGGGGGGGGTGCCTTAAATGAAGTAGGGAATGTGGAGGCTGTGGAGCTGGAGGGAGGGGGGGAGTTGGACACAGATGACGAGGTGTCAAAACGGGCATAGTGTTGGGACAGTCTCTGACAAAGGGCTTTGTCATCCTGACCTTTAGGAGCCTGAGGCCGATAGTTGGTGATCTGCCTCAGTCCTCTCCACACGGAAGCCGAAACCTGCCAAAGAACAAGGACCAGTGGGCCTGGCGTGCGTTCACACGCTTGGCCGTCCTGAGGTACTCCAAGTTCTTATGGTCAGTTCATACAATGAACAGCTGGGAGGCCCCCTCCAGCCAATGGCGCCACTCCTCTAGAGCCAGTTTCATCGCCAGGAGTTCCCTGTCCCCGATGTCATAGTTCCTTTCCGCCGGGGAGAGACGGCGGGAGAAGAACGCACAGGGGCGAATCTTGTCATCCACAGGGGAGCATTGAGACAAAACTGCTCCCACGCCGGAGTCCGAAGCGTCCACCTCCACCAAGCACAACAGAGCGGGGTCCACCTGCACCAGAGTCGGAGGAGAGGAGAACAATGAGTTTAGTGTGGCGGATGAAATAAGGGAACCCAGTGTGGAGGCACGGAATAAGTGCAGGCAGGACACGGCAAACTGAAGTTTAAAAGGGGGTTTTATTCATCCTCCATCACGAGAGCTCACCCTAGCGCTGTGGGAGCGCGCTGGAGCGAGCCCTGTGTCTCTAGTCAGCAAACAGGCAATGCGTGTGATCAAAAAGCAGTAAGAGAGAGAGAGCAAGCGATATGGTTGACTTATATACCCAGCTAGACAATGCATGCATGGCACATTAGCATCACAGTAACTGCAGGAAGGCATGGACATTTGCATTAGAGTCACACATACCAATAGCAGGATTACTGGTGCCGGAATTAGACAAAGAGAGGCTGCCTATTGATATCAGTCCATACATCTCACTGTTCTGCTAATTGCTCCAGCTGAGCACTCTGCTTGTCCGTAGGCTGTGGGGGTCGCCCACACCACTCCCCCCCAGAGGGCTCAGCAGGGGGCTGAGGCCTCGATCGACCGGCTTTGGTAGCGAGCTGCGGGAAAAGCTCTGTGCAGGCGGAGGTGGAGGGAGGGGGGGTGGGGGTAGCAAGTGCCGGCCCGGGACGGCGAAGTTGTCTGGGCTGCGCAAACATTGCATGTGGATCCACTATGTTGAGGGGCTGTCCCGTTGAACGTGGCGGAGATGCACAGTGGCTGTGAGAAGAAAAAAATTGTCTCTGACTGCTCTCGCGGCTCAGTCCTGCGAGGATGCTTAGCGGCTGTGAGAAAAAACAAAAGCTGAGGGACTTGGCGTGTTGGCTTTAGGTGCGGGCGCAGCCCTAAAACCATCGGGGACAGCAGACGGCTGAATTCCCATTGTGCGCCGTGGCTGAGACCCATACAAAATCCTGTGTGCGGGCTGCGTGTGTGCTTCAGGTGTGTGAGCAGCCCTGAAGGTTCCGAGGATGGCGGTCGGCCGTGTTTCTCGGGCGTGTGCAGCGGCGGAGGATGATGGCGGTCTGTGGAGCCGGTATTGTCCCGTGCGTGGTGTGCTGTCCTCGTAACCCCCCGGTGTGCGTGCGGGGGTTCGGTGCGGGGGTGGTCCGCTGTCGAGAGGTGAGTCAGGGTCAAGGAGCTTGCTGGAGATCAGCGTCGTCGGCGCTGATGGTCGTCCCTGTTTTGGCTGTTGCTGTCGTTCACTCGTGCCGGGTCATGGTGCGTTCTATTCCACGCGCTGCGTTCTCCGTCCGGCCCTGGAGGTCGCCGTCGTGGAGAGAGGATGAGGTGTGTGCGCGCTCGTGTGGATGCAGAGGGGCGGTGAGAGGGAGTAGATGTTCTGTGTCCCTCGGCCGGTCCCAGCGTGGATGTCCCAATCTCAGGCGAGGGTCGCACCATGACGCTTTCTGCAGCTTTCCAGGTCGTGGATGATCTCCGGAGAGTTCGCCTGATGTTGGCTCAGTGTCGAGGTCTCCCGCGTGGCAGAAGGGAGGGCAGTCCATTTGCGTCAGGCAGCTGCGTTCACTCGTCGTTGGAGTCACCGCCGGGGGCTGCGTTTGTTCGGTCAGCGTGTTCTTTCCTTCGGGGTCACCAGTGTAGCGGATGAAATAAGGGAACCCAGTGTGGAGGCACGGAATAAGTGCAGACAGGACACGGCAAACTGAAGTTTAAAAGGATGTTTTATTCATCCTCCATCACGAGAGCTCACCCCAGCGCTGTGGGAGCGCGCTGGAGCGAGCCCTGTGTCTCTAGTCAGCAAACAGGCAATGCGTGTGATCAAAAAGCAGTAAGAGAGAGAGAGCAAGCGATATGGTTGACTTATATACCCAGCTAGACAATGCATGCATGGCACATTAGCATCACAGTAACTGCAGGAAGGCATGGACATTTGCATTAGAGTCACACATATCAATAGCAGGATTACTGGCGCCGGAATTAGACAAAGAGAGGCTGCCTATTGATATCAGTCCATACATCTCACTGTTCTGCTAATTGCTCCAGCTGAGCGCTCTGCTTGTCCGTAGGCTGTGGGGGTCGCCCACATTAGTTCCAAAAAGGCAGCCTCAGCCTCCTCCATCCACCGGAAGGGCACCTTGGTGGAGGTGAGGCAAGTGAGAGGAAGGGCAGTGAGACTGTAATTCTTTATAAAGCGGCATTAGAAGTTGGCGAATCCCAGAAACTGTTGTAACTGTTTTTGGGATGAGGGGGTTGGCCACTCTACCACCGCTTTTACCTTAGCCAGATTGGCGATGACTTTGTTGTGTGAGATGACAAACCCCAAAAATGAAGTGTGGAACTCGCACTTCTCTGCTTTAACGAACAGTTTGTTCTCCAACAGCCGCTGCAGCACTCGCCTGACGTGCACTCGGTGTTCATCGAGGGACTGAGAAAAAATAAGAATATCATCAAGGTACACAAAAACAAAAGAGCCCAGAAAATCCCTCAACACATCGTTAATCAGCCACTGGAACACAGCGGGGGCGTTGGTCAGCCCAAACGGCATGACAAGATACTCAAAATGGCCGCTGGGGGTACAGAACCCCATCTTCCATTCGTCTCCCTCTCGAATCCGTACCAGGTGGTAAGCATTGCGGAGGTCCAATTTTGTGAACCAGGAGGCCCCCTAGAGGGAATCGAAGGCCGTGTTGATGAGTGGAAGTATGTACTTGTCTTTAATAGCGATATTGTTAAGTTCCCGGAAATCGATGCAAGGTCTCAGAGAGCCGTCTTTCTTGTCCACGAAGAAAAACCCTGCCCTCACCGCCGAGGAAGATGGGCGAATTATAAAATAAGATAAGATAAGCCTTTATTAGTCCCTCAATGGGGAAATTCCAGGATTGCAACAGCACAGGGATAGCAACACTCAGAGCAATAATTTAGAAGATAAGAAAATAAGAGCAGTGAATATACATATGTACACATAAATATATAAATATATAGACATAGTGCGGAGCATTGTAGCTAGATGGAATAAACAGCATAACAGTCTATTTAGTTACCCCACATAGTATGAATATGTACCCATACATACTGTCACCCTCCGTAGCGATTGATCTTGTCCTAGTTGTATACTGGAGGGGACCATTATGTGTAAGTTTGTTGCGTCTTTTGCATTCAATACTATTAGGTTGTAACTTTTTTTGCTATCTCTGCTAGCAGCCATGCTTAGGTTATGAAGTCTGACAGCCGTAGGTAGGAAGGACCTGCGAAACCTCTCGGTCGTGCACCTAGGATGATGTAGCCTACTGCTAAATGAGCTCCTCAGTGCATTCAGTATGTCCTGCATAGGGTGGGACTCGGACTCCAGCAGAGAAGACAGCTTAGCCACCACCCTTCTCTCTCCTATCTCCTCCACTGGGTCAAGGCGCTGCCCCAGGACAGCGCTAGCATTCTTGATCAGTTTGTTCAGTCTCTTCCTATCGGCTGCTGTGATGCTGCTGCCCCAGCAGACCACTCCAAAAGTGATGGCTGATGCCACCACTGAATCGTAGAAGGTCTTCAGGAGCACCCCTTGTACACCAAAAGACCTGGGCCTCCTCAGTAGGAACAGCCTGTGCTGTCCCTTCTTGTAGAGTGTGTCGGTATTGTGTGACCAGTCTAGTTTATTGTTCAAATGAACACCCAGGCACTTGTAGGATGTCACCATCTCAATGTCTGTTCCCTGGATGTTTACTGGTGCTGTGAGGGGTTGTCCTTGCCTGCGGCAGTCCACCACCAGCTCCTTAGTTTTTCTCGCGTTGATCTGGAGGCAGTTCCGATGGCACCAGTCCACGAAGTCCTGGATAAGTCCTCTGTACTCAGCTTCATCTCCGTTGGAGATGAGACCAGTGATCGCAGAGTCGTCAGAGAACTTCTGTAGATGGCATTGTGTTGTGTTGTGTGAGAAGTCCGCAGTAAAAAGGGTGAACAGGAAGGGAGCCAAAACCATTTCCTGGGGGGCCCCCGTACTGCTGATGATCGTGTTGGATACACAATCCCGGGTTCTCACAAACTGTGGCCAGTTTGTGAGGTATTCCAGGATCCATGATGACAGGTGCTGGTCCACCCCTGTGCACAGCAGCTTGTCCAGAGCTCAGGGACTCCTTGATGTAAGTTTCCACAGCCTCCCGCTCCGGGACCGACAGGCTGTAAAGTCGACTGGATGGTAACGGGACCCCAGGCCGGAGGTTAATGGCACAGTCGTATGGGCAGTGGGGTGGGGGGGGGTAGTGCTTGGGACTTGCTGAAGACGGTCCCCAGATTGTGGTATTCAGAAGGAACCTGGGACAGGTCAGGTGGGGGTGTGTCGGGGGCACCGAGAGGCATGGAGGGCGAGCATGCAGAGGACTAAAGACAGGCGCTTAAGCAGAACAAGCTCCAAGAGATGATGTTACCAGAGCGCCAATCAATGGATGGGTTGTGCAACCGAAGCCAGGGATATCCCAAAATGACCGGGGAGGTAGAGACTGGTAGCACAAACAATCTAAGCTGCTTTTGGTGATTACCAGACACAAGGACAGATACCGGAGCAGTCTGTTTAGACACCAAAGCTAGTGGAGCCTTGGACAGGGCGATAAGCTTTAATGGTGTTTTTAACTGGTGGCAGGCAAGCCCCAGTCAGGTTGCCAGATCTTCCGAAATGAAGCTCTGCTCGGCCCCTGAATCAATGAGTGCATGTGTGGAGATTTCTAGATGGTTATGAATAAAATGGATGGGCAGCAGGAACTTGGTGAGGGGATTACTTTGGAGTGGGTCCGTGAGTCCCCCTACTGCGATGCACAGACTCCCTCTTTTGGTCGAATGGGGCAAGTAGCTAGCTCATGCTTCTCACTACCACAATATAAGCACAGACCTAGCTTCCGGCGGCACTGTTTCACAGCCGGCAGCAACTTTGACTGGCCCATTACCATAGGCTCAGGGGAATCTAGTTCATCAGATGGAGGAAGGGCCAGAAGGGGGAGCTGCGGGAAGCGGCAAAACTGAGAACCCGAGTGACCGGAAGGTCTATGCTCGTTGGCCCGCTCCCTTAGCCGATTGTCTAAGCTAATGGCTAGGGAAATTAGTTCATTCAACTTGCTAGGTTTATCCAGACAGGCTAGCTCGTCCCTCATGCTAGGGCTAAGGCTACGGACAAAAATGCTGCAAAGAGAGGCATCCTCCCACCCCACCTCTGCTGCCACCACCCGGAAGGCTACGGCATAATCGGCTACCGATTTATTCCCCTGTTTTAAGTTGAGTAACCGGGTGGTAAACACACTATCTCTGTCTGAGTGTTCGAACACCTCATTGAACTCACTCACAAATTGATCATAGGTCAGACTAGCATAATCAGCCCTAGCCATAACCGCGTAAGCCCAGGCTAAAGCCCGCCCCTCCAGAAGATTGACTACATAGCCTATACAGCTGTGACTCGTGGGAAAATCCCCTGGTACCCACTGAAAAACTATCCCACATTGTAATAGAAAGCCCCTATCTTCTCCTAGCTTACCGCTGAAGCGTGTGGCTGTGGGAACTGGAGTCAGCCGGGATGGTGGGGAAGGAGAAGGGATGGAACTGGCAGGGCCGGCCGTGCTGCCACGAGCAGGTGGGAAGGACTGAGGAGCTGACAGGCGATCCAAGCGTGTGTTAATCTGGACAAGCTGTGTAAGTATAACCTGCTGTTGATGAGATACAGTAATTGGTCTACTTGAGCCTCAATGATGTTAAGCTTGTGCACTGACGCACTGTTTGCTGGGTCATTTTGACGGAGACGTACTGACATGATTTATGACCCAGAAGGCAGACACAGACTCCAGAATAAATTCAATTATCTTTTATTATGAAGTGTGAGTGTGAATGTGTGCGTGTGTGCAGGAATGTAACAGCCGGGGCGAGCAGAGCACCGTACAGACTGGCAACCCTAGGGAAGAGCAGAGACAAGGGAATTAGCGACAGGAATCAGGAGTGATGATTCAGTAAATGTTCAGCCTTACTGTAGGCAAGTTGGTGTGTTGCCCAGGTGAGATCCCGGAGGCTCCAGCCAGAGGGACGGTGTCTTCGGCCCCGGTTGCTGAGGAGGTGTGAGGTGAAGAGGTGAGCAGCGAGCTTGGTGAGGTGCAGGTTGAGCTCAGTCTGCCGCCAGGAGGAGGAGGTTCGCCGCCACGGATTTCCACCTGTGCACAGAGGAGCAGAGCGAAGCGAGGAGATGAGGTTAGGATGAGGCTTACTTGTCGTTGGGGAGCTAGGACTCCCAGGAGGACGACGAGGCAGGAAGGAATCAGAGGGGATGGAACTCCAGAACATGTAGGTGATGAGAAGGCGAAGAGGTCTTGCCAGACCAGGGAGCTTGACGTCTCCGTGCAAACCTGAGGGCAGCACGGCTTAAATAGGCAGGTTGATGAGGAGAGCAGGTGTGCGCGCAGCTGTGGAGGAAATTAGGGCAACAGGCAGGCAGAGCAGATCACTACAGGGTGCCCACTTCTAGGGAGCGTTTTCACAGTATTAAATCATCTCCATTAATTTGTCTAATTGTGGACTGGTGAATACTTAAAGTCTTGGAGATTACTGTTTTTAGTATACTTTATTAATCCCAGAGGAAAATTCAGGGCATCTGCTGTCAAGTACTGTGTTACAACAGACTGCGCAGATGTTATGACTGACGCATCACAGATGATGTCATCACGCCCAGCCCAATGTTAAGGGAATGATGGTGGGAGATTGCCTCTTTGGCGCCTCTAGACAAACACCAGCCTGTACTTTGTACCAGTTAGCATAGCAGCTATACTACTGTATGTAACATGTGCTACCACTCTTTTATTCAAGCTACTGTTCAGCACAGCCACCGCCTCTGCTGTCCATATTTCTCAGACATAACAATGGCGACAAGGAGAAAAAAATTGGTCTTCTAGAGGAAAAAAATAAGTTTTTCCTAAAGATGGAAGCGTGTCTGGCACCCTGACTGGAGAGTGAAGTGGCTAGACGAATCAAGCTCTGCCATTGCCGACAGGCAGTAGGAGAAATGACCCAACAGTATGTTGTGGACCTCCAATGTCTGGCGAGCACGTGCAGGTTTGGCCAACTACAGCACAAAGAGGTGCGGGACCAGCTGGTGGAGCACACTAGCAACCCGCGGCTGCGGGTGAAGTTGTTGATGGCGTGGGACGACCTGAGTGTTCCAGCGTTTCAGCTGGAGGCTAACAACAAGCTAACATCACAGCTAGATGAACAACAACAACAGACCCCGCTAGCACAAGCAGTTACCCCGGCAGAAGAACCCGACTACACCGCGACCTTCTCAGAGGACGCCGGGGTGAAAGTTAGGGGACAGTGGATCATCATGAGATACCAAACATGCGGTAACTATGGTTCCCTGACACACCGAGCGCGCTCCTTCCTGGTCAGGGGACAGCGATGCCAACACAGGAAGAGAGGGCATAAACTGGACTTGCCCCCAATCCTCGCCCAGCATAAGCCTCAAGGAGCCACCATAGAGCTGCAGGAGAGGGAGTTCATGGCCAAAGGGGACCCCGGTGAATGACGACAACCCGGTGCATGTTTCGTCGCCGGTGACAGCAATAAATTGCCACAACCACAATCAGCATCACGTGAGAGGTGGCGGAAACCGGACTCGTCTCAGATCCTTGCCCGGCATCAGCCTCAGGGAGCTGCCGCACCGCTGCAGGATAGATAGTTTGTGGCCCAGCAGGAGCCAGCAGAGCAGTTCCAATCCAAAGCGGGTCTTGCTGCTGGTGTGAATGGCACGCCGCCACAACAGCAACCAGCATCCAGGATGAGAGAGTAGCAGCGCAGAGTGCAGCCGAGCAGATCGCCACTCGCAGTATTCAGTTGGGCTCGGGTATGCCGATCCAAGCGCCTGGACCTGCAGTTGCTCCAGTCACCGCCAATGATGATCACCGTGCAGTTGGGGCTTTGTTGGTTCGAGATGGCATGCCAGTCATTTCGAAGGGTAAGAGCAGCTGCTCCAGACCAAGCCACGATGCTGGAATCAATCCAGCCAGTGTGGGACCTGGACTGGAACTTTGCTGAGAGAGAGTACCCAGGTCCGCCATAACCAGTGCCTCCAGGGCCGTGCCCATCGCGGGCTCACTGCCCCCCCCCCCCCCAAGTTGAACTCTCACAATGACTCTGTTTTGATATGTTTAGGCAGACCATGGCTGAAACAGTGGCAGAATAACCCACTCAGCCATGCTGGGTTTACCAGTGGTCCACCCGGTTGCCCAGGTTCCGGTTTTATCTGTGGTAAGTTCACATGCTTGACAATGTTATAATGTTTTTGGTTTTCCCGGGGGGGGGGGGGGGTGAATGTTGTGAAGTACTATGTTACAACAGACTGCGCAAACATCATGACGGAAGGATCATGGATGACGTCATCACTTCCAACCTTATATCAAGGGACTGACAGTGGGAGATTGCCTCTTTGGCGCTCCGCCTCTAGACAAACACCAACCTGTACCTCATACCAGTTACCATGGGCTGCACGGTGGCGCAGTGGTTAACACTGCGGCAGCACAGTTTACCCTTGGCCGGGGGATCCTGGGTTCGATCCCAGCCCCCGACCAACAGTGATCTGTGTGGAGTTTGCATGTTCTCCCTGTGTATGCGTGGGTTTACCCCGGGATTTCTCCGGTTTCCTCCCACATGCCAAAAACATGCAGGTTAGGTTAATTGGAGACTCTAAAGTGGCCCTAGGTGTGAATGTGTGTGTGAATGGTTAAGGGATAGTGCCGTATCGTGGCTGCTTCATCCATCCAGGTGGTGGATGACCCTCAATTTCAATTCAATTCAATTCAATTCAACTTTATTTATATAGCGCCATTTCACAACAACAGTCATCTCATAGCACTATCAACTGTAGGGGGGAACCCCCACAGTTGCAGAAAGACCCCAGCAATCAGGCGATCCCCTGTGAGCAAGCACTTGGCGACGGTGGAGAGGAAAAACTCCCTTTTAACAGGAAGAAACCTCCAGCAGAACCAGGCTCAGGGAGGGGCAGTCATCTGCTGCGACTGGCTGGGGGGTGAGGGGATAGAGAAGAAGAAAAGAATAGACATGTAGAGAGCAAACAGCACGATGGGGACTCAATCTATGGGAGAGAACAAACAAATGTTAATGACCAGCAAAAAAAAATATTTCATAGAGAGTGAGGAAAGGAGTGAGGCCCAGTGCATTACTGGAGGTCCCCCGGCTGACTAAACCTATTAGCAGCATAACTAAGGGAGGGTTCAGAAACACATGATCCCTCCCTAATTGTAGGCTATATCAAAAAGGTAGGTTTTAGCCCTATTCTTAAAAACAGAGATCGAGTCTGACTCCCGAATCCAGATTGGCAGCTGATTCCACAGGAGAGGAGCTTGATAACTGAAGGCTCTGCCTCCCATTGTACTTTTGGAGATTCTAGGTATTACAAGTAATCCTGCATTTTGGGAGCGTAGTGCTCTGTTAGGATAATACGGTAGTATCAGATCTTTTAAATAAAAAGGAGCCTGATTGTTTAGAGCTTTGTAAGTAAGAAGAAGGATTTTAAACTTAATTCTAAACTCTATGGGAAGCCAATGAAGGGAGGCCAGAACCGGAGAGATATGATCTCTCTTTCTAGTACCTGTTAAAACTCTTGCTGCAGCATTTTGGATCAGCTGAAGACTTTTTAAAGATGTTTTAGGACAGCCTGATAATAAAGAATTACAATAATCTAATCTCGAGCTAACAAAAACGTGGATCAGCTTCTCAGCATCACTCTGAGACAAGATGCTCCTAATCTTGGCAATATTACGCAAATGATAGAAGGCAGTCTTAGAAACAAATTTAATATGTGAATTGAAGGACAAATCCTGATCAAAAATAACTCCAAGGTTCCTCACAGAGCTATTAAGAGAAAGAGTAACTGCATCCAAACTGAATGTTTGATTTGGAAAGGAATTTCTAAGGTTTTTTTGGACCAACAAGAATGACTTCAGTCTTATCTGAATTTAATAGCAGGAAATTACAAGTCATCCAAGCTTTGATTTCCTTAAGACAGGCTTCTAACTTGGCTAATTGATTACTATCATCTGGCTTCATTGACAGGTATAATTGTGTGTCATCTGCATAACAATGAAAATGTATACAGTGCTTTCTAATAATGTTGCCTAATGGAAGCATATATAAACTAAAAAGAGTAGGGCCTAGCACAGATCCCTGTGGAACTCCATGACTAAGCTTTGAGTTGAAAGAAAACTCTCTGTTTTCTCTAAGAAAACTCTTATTGATCAATAAAGTATACTAAATCTAAAAAAAAATAGCAGCTGTACTACTGTATGTAACACATGCTGCTACTCTTTTATTAAAGCTACTGTTCAGGACAGCCACTGCCTCCACTGTCCACATTTCTCAGACATAACAGTATCCACCTGGATGGATGAAGCAGCCAAGGTGCGGCACCTATCCCGTCACCATTCACACACGCACATTCATACCTAGAGCCACTTTAGAGTCTCCAATTAACCTAACTTGCATGTTTTTGGCCTGTGGGAGGAAACCGAGTACCTGGGGTAAACCCACGCAGACACAGGGAGAACATGCAAACTCCACACAGAAGGGCCACCAATGGTCAGGGGTTGGGATCAAACCCACAATGGTCAGGGGTGGAATTGATCCTGTGACCTTCTTGCTGTGCTGCCACAGTGCTAACCACTACACCACCGTGCTGCCCAAATATCATTACTGCCCTCACCGGAATTCAAACCAGATCTTCCAGAGGACTCCTGCTCTTTAGACAGGTTTTAAGATAAGATAAGATAAGCCTTTATTAGTCCCACAACGGGGAAATTCCAGGATTGCAACAGCACAGGGATAGCAACACTCAGAGCAACAATCAGAAGGCAAGAAAAAAAAAAAAAAACAAGCAAGCAAGAGCAGCTAATAAGTTTTGCAACCCTTTCCAGTTTTATGCAAATCAACAACTCTTGATCATAGATGTTCGGAGATCTCTTTATTGTGAGGCATGGTTCATACCAGCAGATGCTTCTTCGCAATCTCAAAAATGTCTGTAAGGAAGAATAGTCCAGAATTCCTCCTGAACGTTGTGCAGGTGTGATCAGCAGGTACCAGAAGTGCTTGCTGGAGGTTATTTCTGTCAAAAGAGGTTTTACTAGGTATTGAATTCAAGGGTTCACTTACTTTTTCCACCAGTACTGTGAATAATTAATGGACGTGTGGAATAAAGACATTAAATTGTATAATTGTTTGTCTGGTATTAGTTTAAGCACATTGTTTTTGTCTATACTTGAGAGTAGATCAGATCACATTGTATGACCAGCTAATGCAGAAAACCAGGTATTTTTAAAGGGTTCACATACTTTTTCTTGCCACTGTGTATTTGTCAGGAATCTTGGAACTCAAGAAAGTGATCGTATATTAGTTCGTTACCTCAATAAAGATTCAAGACACAAAATACTATTTCTCATGAGCTTTTCTTTACTTGCAAGCAAGGAGTACGAACCTGTTTACAGGAAATCAGTACTGGAGGTAATCCTCACAGTTCAGACATTTTATACACAGCAGTTGCATGATCAAACAGATGAAATATGCTGACATTGAAGAAAGAGGAACAATAACATTCTATCAGAGTGTGCCCTGTGCTCTAAGGAGTAACATTTTCTCAGAGTGCACCCTGTGGTCTAAGAAGTAACAGTTTCTAAGGCAGGTGCAGGCCAGGGCATCATGTGCTTTACGATAAATCTACCATGAAAGGACAACTGGAATTTCAACATAATTAAAAATATAAAAAACAACTTTAGTCTTCATGCATCATGTACAAAACCTCTAATACAGACAGTTTTAGTATTTTTCAGCAAATAGTTACATATACACTTCATTGAATTATATAAAATGATAATATGTATACACATAACAATTTTTTCTGACAGTATTTAATGCATCTAAATCATTGATGGATTATCAAAATGTTTTTCCTCCAATGTGACATACAGTTGAAACCAGATATTTGTGGTGTAATCTAAGTATTACATATGTGGAGCCACTAGGGGGCAACACAGACCGGATGTTGTCAGGTGTACAGCACGATAGAGAATAATATGGCGGAGTTCGTGTGTTAATGTGTTGCAGCCAGTCAATAAAGGAGGCTCCGTGTTCACCCAAAGCAGCAGTCTTTATTTATAAAAGAACCCAACACAACATGGTGTCAGAAGTTGGTGCGCTTTGAGGTGAGAAAAGTCAGCTTTGCAACCGGCTAGCGGCTATGTCAGACGAAGTTCAAAGAGCTGCAGCTGCGCCAGTTGATCCTGTAATGGCGGCGGCTACTCCAGCGGCAACCTTCACCATTAAACCACCGGAGCCCTTCGACTTTGCGAAACCCCAAGAGTGGGAAAAGTGGATAAGACGTTTTGAGCGTTTTAGACTGGCAAGTAACCTGAATAACTCATCTGAGGTGAACCAAGTAAATACGCTGGTTTATTGCATGGGAGATGAGGCTGACGATGTGCTAAGAGGGCTCGAGCTAACGAGCGTGCAGCGCCAGCAGTACGAGGCCGTTAAAACAGCCTTTGATAGACATTTCGTTCCCAGAAAGAACGTGATTTATGAACGAGCAAAATTCAACAAGCGAGTGCAACAGCCGGCAGAACTAGTAGACTCGTTCATAACAGCACTCTACGCACTGGCAGAAAACTGTGAGTACGGTGCACTTCATGATGACCTTTTGAGAGACAGGCTAGTAGTGGGTCTAAAAGATTCGTCGCTGTCAGAAAGAATGCAGCTTGACAAAGATCTTACCCTAGCTAAAGCTATAACAATGGCAAGACAATCTGAAGAAATAAAACGACAACAAACTGACCTAAGAGGTGAAACTAGCATTAACAGAACAGCCGTGGATGCGGTACACATCAGAAAAGCCAAGCCAAACAAGTTCATAATCAAGGAACAAAAACAGATTAAGTCCTCAAGGCCTCAACAGACAAAACAAGACAATAAAGTTTGTTCCAAGTGTGGCAAAGCACCAGCACATGCAGCAGTACAGTGCCCAGCTAAAAACGCGGAATGCCATAACTGTAAAAAAAGTGGACACTATAGTAGAGTCTGTAGGTCCAACCCAACTGTGAATGAGGTCGCTGACAATGCAGACAGACTTTTTCTGGGTGAAGTGGATCTAGGAGAGGATCCATGGCTGGCAGACATAAATGTGAGAGGAAATAAAGTGACTTTTAAGTTAGATTCCGGAGCGGACGTCACAGCGGTTTCTGACCAAACATTTGAAATCTTCAAGAAGAAAAATGAACAGTTGGAAAAGGCACAAAAACCACTCTACGGACCTGGTGGAACTGCACTAACCGTGTTGGGGTCTATGACAGAGACTATTACATACGGTGACAAGAGCGCTACTGAGAAAATCTATGTTGTCAAAAATCTGCGCATGGCAGTACTGAGTAGAACAGCTTCCGTGAGACTGAAACTAATTGCCAGAATTGACACTATAGACCAAGAGACAGTGAGAAAAGCGTACCCCAAGTTATGCGATGGACTTGGGCTTGTTCAAAAGCCATACACGATTAAACTGAAACCTGATGCTAAGCCCTTTTCGCTCAAGGTGCCAAGGCGTGTGCCACTGCCGCTCATGGGTAAAGTGAAAGAAGAGCTCAAGAGGATGGAAAAGTTGGGAGTCATCAGTCGCGTGGAGCAGCCAACAGATTGGTGCTGTGGCATGGTTGTAGCTCCCAAAAAGGACAAAGAAAAGGTGCATATCTGTGTGGACATGACACCTTTAAACGAGTCAGTGTGTCGCGAAAGATACATCCTTCCGTCTGTGGACCAAACGCTAGGCATGCTCACAGGTGCTCAGTATTTTTCAAAGCTCGATGCAAATATGGGATTTTGGCAAATACCACTGTCTAAAGAGTCGGCCTTTCTCACCACATTCATTACGCCATTTGGCAGATACTGTCACACACGGCTCTAGGGAGCCGCGCAATAAGAGCCAAGGGCGAGCCAGTGAGTTGTGATGTTTTATTACAGGTGAGAGATAAGGGATGAGGAGAGCACAGATACTCATACAGTGGTACACTCACAGGTTGCATAGCGCAGGAGCAGGAAGCTCGTACCGGACATAGGGGTAGCAAGGCGTGCATACTCACAGCGGGTTACAAACACAGGAATGCTGCAAGGGGAGTAGAGGCTGACACCAGACGAAGGGGCTTCAGCCTAGCAGTGCTTATGTCGCAGCCCCGAGTCATCAAGGCTGCTCCTATTTATTCTCATTGGCAGCGCCCCAGCTGATGAGGACTAATTGGCCCCAGCTGTCCGTAATGCTGCCAGCTGGGAGCCTGCTGAGACGCTGCTCAATGAGAAGCAGGGATGGAGGAAAACATGGGCTGAGCACTGAGACGGCATCAACCCATGGTGACAGAGCCTCCCCCTCAAGGTCGGGCTCCTGAACGACCAGGAACATCCCAGCCCCCCCCCCCCCACACCTGGGGTGGGAGGAAGGGAGGCAGGACCGGAGGAGGGGGAAGCAAGGGGGAGGACAACACTAGTAGACCAAAATGTAGGGTAACAGGGCAGAGAGAGAAAAAAAAACCCCCAAATGCGCTACTCTACATTGCACCAAAAAAAAGGGAGGAAAAAAAAGCCAGGGCACAAACGGAGAGAATACAAAACACGGGAACAGAACAATCCATCAAAAGAATGACAAAAACGGATAAAGCAATTACAGAGTATGGCAGGAACAAAACACATAACCCCATAATGCACAGACAAAGCTAAAAAAAAACAAGGCACAAATAGGAAAATGCTGAGTACAAACAATGGAAAAACACACAGCACTATAAATACATGTTCACAACAGGACAAAAAATAACGAGAATGACATGCACCGGTAAATAAAAAGATAACAGAATACCTGGCGCCAAATACCAAGAGGGACACCTAGGAGAATAACAGTGACAGGGTAAAAGGACAACAACAAGGTAAAAAGCTGAGTATGGCTAGGGGAAAACACAATACACAGCGGCAAATATACGGGGGGTCACCTAGGGAAAAACTGGTGACAGGAACATAAGACAACAATGGGATAAAATGCTGAGTACGGTTAATATGGGGAAAAAAAACCCCAATATACAGCACTATGAATATGTGTTCACCAAAAGGACAAAATATCCCACCCGAGTGACCATAACAAAAATAAGCGGCACCCGAGGAATATGATAGGGAGAGTCCAAAAATGGCCGAGATGGCTCCGGAAATCTCCCCGCCCATTGTCCAGTTGGCAAACCAGGGAAAGGGAAATGTTCGGACGGCGAACTCCGGACCCAGATCCCAGGAATCCAGTCCACTGGCAGCCGAACCAGGCCACCCAAAGGCAAACACAGACCAGCGGGGGGAACCAGATCACCGAACCGAAAGTTTTGTGGGTCGGGTCGTCGACCCACATCACTCAACCACCAGGACCGTTGAGACGGACGAAGGGTCAGAGCGGATCCCGGTGGAAGAGGCTCAGGGGAGAGCCGATGACGAGGGCGACAAGCGTCAGGCCACAGGGAAACGGCCACCTCCTCACCGGACCTGGACAACACTGGGGCAGCACCCACGTCGGACCCCGATCGGGCCTTAGGCGAACCCACGTTGGACCCCGATTGGGTCTCCCATCCAGCCGCGTCGGGCCCCGCAACCAGCACGATGGTCAGCGCAGCTTGAGATTCCTCCAGCTCCGGTAACCCCGCCGACAATCCACTCGGCGTGAAGCCAGAAGAATCTCGTCCCGCTGGACCGAACCGCTTCTCCGTGGAGACCCGGGGACGCTCAGTCATCGGCGCAGACTCCACGCAGCAGTCAGTCCCCCTCCTCCGTCCGCAACGTAGCTGCGGAGCCACAGGCCCTCTCCTTATCCCACCATGTTGACCCGGAGCTGGGGATCGCTCGGCGGAGAGAGACACAAAGGATGCAGGATTAGGAACACAGGTTACAGCAGGTGGGGGGAGTTCAGGGAGCTGCGAACCCTGAACTCCTTCTCCAGGAATGTGACAGAGCAAATCATTAAACAGATGTGACAAAACTATGACTTGCCTGCCTCCTGGAGGTTGAGTATCGCCTGCTGTAGTGGATACTGCTTCTTCCTCTCCCCGCCCGGCGATAACGGAGGACCCCCCGGGAATTCGTCTGAGGATCGCTCGCGTTGTCTCCAGCAGAGAGCTCGCCAGGCCGGAATTCCAGGCACACTCAGCAGTCAGGAAGCGCGTCGAGGAGGAGGGGGAAACAGCCGGGGTGAGCCAGCCCGAATGTCCAGGAATGACAGCGGGGGAATGAGGCTCAGGGAACGAGGCTGTGAAAACTCCACACTGACGAGGCGAAGCGGTGACAGCTGCGTGGGAGGAACGGTCCTGGCGGCAGCCCAGAACTGGATCCGGACGAGGTTCGTGCAGAGGTGACTCGGCGATGTGATGACGGCTATTCCCAGGGGACGAAGCGAGGGGGGAACCCAGGATTCGCCGCTCCAGATCGGAGATCGAGGCGAGGAAGGCGTCGAGCACGGGAAAGCTTCGTAGCCCTGGAGTCCTCTCCATCAATCTCACTGCCGCCGCCACATGCCTGAAGATGGTAACAGGACACACAGTGGAGCTCGCGACAGCCACTCGACCCCAGACATAACTGCTGTCAGCTGCGGCTCCTTGAAGGGAATCCCGAGTGACGTGGCGCAGGTCGGGGGAAGCCCTCTGGTTGGCGCGAACTCCCGGACTGGAATGGCGGCAGGAACGGGATCCCGAAGCGGGGGGCAACGTCACCCACTTCGACTTCCTGCCGGGATTTCCATCCAACCCGCGGAGCTTCTCCCGCTGTGTACCTGTGGCGTCTATCCTGGCACTGTCCTCGAGATGGAACACAGAATGAGGGTAACAGTCCAGGAGTTCCTCAGCACGGCCCGGATGCCAGCGTCTCGCGTTGGAGGCGTCGTGCAGGGTGAAGAGCGTCCCGTCGACAGCCCCCGAGATGGACCTCAGCTCGTCGCCCTGGCGCCGGGAGTGACTCCTGGGAAACGGCATGCTAGCAGCGCTGACACCCGGACAGAAAGGTACAATTCCACGGCGACTCACGGCCGCCGGTAACTCGTCTGGCTGCGACATACTGTCACACACGGCTCTAGGGAGCCGCGCAATAAGAGCCAAGGGCGAGCCAGTGAGTCGTGATGTTTTATTACAGGTGAGGGATAAGGGATGAGGAGAGCACAGATACTCATACAGTGGTACACTCACAAGTTGCATAGCGCAGGAGCAGGAAGCTCGTACCGGACATAGGGGTAGCAAGGCGTGCATACTCACAGCGGGTTACAAACACAGGAATGCTGCAAGGGGAGTAGAGGCTGACACCAGACGAAGGGGCTTCAGCCTAGCAGTGCTTATGTCGCAGCCCCGAGTCATCGAGGCTGCTCCTATTTATTCTCATTGGCAGCGCCCCAGCTGATGAGGACTAATTGGCCCCAGCTGTCCGTAATGCTGCCAGCTGGGAGCCTGCTGAGACGCTGCTCAATGAGAAGCAGGGATGGAGGAAAACATGGGCTGAGCACTGAGACGGCATCAACCCATGGTGACAGATACCACTTTAACCGTTTGCCTTTTGGTATTTCCAGTGCACCTGAACATTTCCAAAACATGATGGTGACTGAGGTTACAGCGGGTCTCGACGGAGTCGTCTGTCACATGGACGATATCCTGGTCTGGGGATCCACCAAGGAGCAGCACGACGCAAGACTGCACGCTGTCTTGAAGCGCGCGGAGAAAGCCGGCGTTACGTTGAATATGTGAAAGTGTGAGTTTGGCAAAAGAGAGGTTAAATTTCTTGGGTTTATTGTTTCAGCAGAAGGAATGAGGCCAGATCCAGACAAAACCCAAGCTGTTCAGGACATGAAAGAGCCAAGCAACGTGAGTGAGCTCAGGAGCTTTCTCGGAATGGTGAACCAGCTGGGGAAGTTCATTCCGAACCTTTCTGAAAAGGACAAACCATTGAGAGACTTGCTTTCAACAAAGAACATGTGGTACTGGGGGCATGAACAACAAAATGCGTTTTGTAACCTCAAACAAGAACTGTCCTCTGCTCCTGTATTGCAGCTCTATGACCCAAACAAACCACAGAAAATATCTGCAGATGCCTCTTCATACGGATTGGGGGCAGTCATGCTACAGAAAGAGAGAGACGTGTGGTCACCAGTTGCTTACGCTTCCCGATCATTGACACCTACAGAGCAGCGCTACGCACAGCTGGAAAAAGAAGCGCTGGCTCTCACGTGGGCCTGCGAAAGATTCAATGACTTTATCCTGGGTCTGCACTTTGAACTAGAAACTGATCATAAGCCACTAGTGAGTCTACTGGGAGGACAAGCTTTGGATGCGCTTCCACCGCGTATACAGAGATTTCGTATGCGCCTAATGAGGTACTCATACACTATAAAGCACATCCCTGGCAAAAGTCTCACCACTGCCGACACGCTCTCATGCTTACCGCTCACAAACAGTGTTACTCATACAGACACAGATCTTATGGAGGACACTAACATTTATGTTGACTCTGTGCTAGAGGGACTCCCTACAAGCAGCAAATATCTTGCAGATCTCCAAGAGCAACTGCAGTCTGACAGTGTCTGTTCACAAGTCATGAAATACTGCACAGAAGGCTGGCCGGATCGTAACCAGCTACAGGGAGTGGTGAAGCACTACTGGTCTGAGAGAGCCGTTTTGAGTGTGCATAACGGACTACTACTGAGAGGCACGAGGTTAGTTATCCCTGCTAACATGAGAAATGCAGTTTTGGACAAGATACATGAGGGCCACCAGGGGGTGGTTAAATGTAGAGAGCGCGCCCGTCAGGCTGTATGGTGGCCAGGTTTAAGCAACCAGATCAGCGAAGTTGTACTCAAATGCAGAAAGTGCATACAGGAAAGAGTTAATGTGAGAGAGCCTTTAATGCCCACAGATTTACCAGAAAGGCCATGGCAGAAGTTGGGAGCTGATTTGTTCACGCTACAAGACAAAAACTACCTGTTATTAGTGGACTACTTCTCAAGGTATATAGAGATTGCCCAGCTCAGCCCAACTCGCTCTGCCAATGTCATTGTGCATTTAAAGTCTATGTTTGCACGTCACGGAATACCGGAGATACTGATCACGGATAACGGCCCGCAGTTCGCAAGTCAGGAAATGGAAGACTTTGCAAAGGAGTACTGTTTTGAGCACGTGACCAGTAGTCCCAGGTACCCCCAAAGTAACGGTGAGGCAGAAAGAGCTGTCCAAACAGTCAAAAACCTTATCAAGAAAGCCAGTGATCCATACAGAGCACTGTTAGCCTACAGAACCACAGCGTTGGCAAATGGCTACAGCCCAGCACAGCTTCTCATGGGGCGTAGACTTCGTACCACCCTGCCAATGCTTCCAGAGGCCTTGCAGCCATGCGTGCCGAATCTGCAACAAATTCGTCACGTGGAAAAGGAGAGACGGATGAGGCAAACAGAATGTTTCAACAAAAGACACAGAACGAGAGATTTGGATAAACTGTTACCCGGAAACTCTGTTTGGATTACAGATGCAAAAGCACAGGGCACAGTGACATCTGTCCACAAAACTCCACGGTCTTATGTCATCAGTGGACCACAAGGAGCACTGAGGAGGAATCGCAGCCATTTAGTGCCTATGCCTTCTCCAGAGAGCCAAATGGAGACTCCACAGGACGTCCAGTCTGAGGAAACCTCCACAGAAACTCAGACTCAGGAATGCACACCTGCCATCATGAGAACAAGATCAGGCAGAGAAGTGAAGAAACCACAAAGACTGGATCTGTAAAAATTATGTATTGCTATTTCTGAGATGCAGAGTTTGAGTTCTTGAAATGTTGAAAAAATGTGATATAAGAGGCTTCTGCATAAAAATGTTCTCACGCATGGTACAAGTGTTTAAAAAGAAAAGGGTTAGAAAAAGTTAGATCGCCCATCATAGTTAGTTGACTAAGGTGAGCAGGAAAGATTTCATGTGGAAATGTATTTTGTTTTTCAGCTAAAGGGGTCAACTTGGCTTCAGTAAGGGGGATGTGGTGTAATCTAAGTATTACATATGTGGAGCCACTAGGGGGTGACACAGACCGGATGTTGTCAGGTGTACAGCATGATAGAGAATAATATGGCGGAGTTCGTGTGTTAATGTGTTGCAGCCAGTCATTAAAGGAGGCTCCGTGTTCACCCAAAGCAGCAGTCTTTATTTATAAAAGAACCCAACACAACAATATTTACATACAGTACACTGTATAAAAAGACAACCATTTTTTTTTCTCACTGTATGGCATTAAATCAGACCAAACTTTTCTTGTTTTAGGTTGGTCAGACAGACAGACAGGCAGACAGACAGACAGACAGACAGACAGCTTTCTTCAAAGTCAAAAGTTTACATACATTTCCTTAGTATTTGGTTGCATTGCCTTTAAATTGTATGACTTTGGTCAACATTTTGGTTATTCTTCCTCAAGCTTCTCACAATAGTTTGCTGGAATTTTAGCCCATTCGTCCTGAGAGAACTAGTGTAACTGAGTCAGGTTTGTTGGTCGCCTTGCTCACACACATCTCTTCAGTTCTGCCTACAAATTTTCTATGGGGTTGAGATCAGGGCTTTGTGATGGCCACTGAGTGATTTTTCAGTCCATATCGGTACAGGACTGGTTTCACTGTGGATAATGGCATGTCTTTTACCAGCTTCAGCCAGCATCATCACAATGTCTTTTGCTTTTGTTCTGGGGTTGATACACACATTTCGCACCAAAACACGTTCATCCCTCGTTTGTCTCCTTCTGAGCGGTATGATGGCTGGACATTCCCATGGTGTTTATACATGTGTATAATTGTTTGAACAGATAAATGTGGTACCTTCAGGCATCTGAAAATTGCACCCAAGAATGAACCAGACTTGTGGAGGTCCACAATTCTCTTCCTTATACACTACTCACAAAAAGTTAGCGATATTTGGCTTTCGGGTGAAATTTCAGGATGTACTTAAAATGCCCTATTTGTGGCACACATATATGCACATATGTTGGTTTCAAATGCTCCACAGATATATCACTGTATGCTTATTGTATACTTCACGTCTCAGGGGAACAAAGGGACTGAGCCTTCCAGAGGTAATGGGAGGGTGTGAGATTTGGCCTTTTGTTTCAAGGAGACGGCCTTGAGAGATTTCCTGACCACCGGAGACTAGGGGGTGGATGGTGTTAAGATCGGGGGAAGTTACATTGTGACTAGGATTAAGTACCATGTGACTGTATGTTTGATTAAGCACCATGTGATTGTATGTTTGATGTCCTGGTATAAAAGGACAGATATGAGAAGATTCATCCTCTTTTTCTGCTTTTGAATGTTGGAGAATGTTATTGTGAATAAAGCTGAACCTGAGGAATACACTCAGTCTCGTCCTTCACAGCTCTCCACACTGGTGACCTTACGACGAAGCATGAGCAGAAGTAATTCTCCTGAGCCGGACTCATCAGAAGCCAGCCTGACAAATGCCGCCACATTCCAGCTGCCGGACTTCTGGCAGAACAGTCCGTGCTCCTGGTTTAGCGCGGTCGAGGCGCAGTTCAACCTCCGGAGAATTTCGAGAGATGACACAAAATTCTACCATGTGGTGGCGAAGCTGGACAACCACACAGTCCAGAGGGTGGAGAGCCTGGTCAACCACCCACCGGACAGCGACAAGTACGGCACATTGAAGGCTGCGCTTATCAGCCACTTCACCCCCTCGGTGCAACAGCGAGCAGAGGGGCTTCTGGCGTTGACGGAGTTTGAGAACGACAGACCCGCAGACCTGATGGGGAAGATGCTGAGGTTGAGAGACTCCGATGATGATAGCTTTATCTTCACCCACCTTTTCCTCAGGACCCTACCGTCAGCGGAAAGAGTGACCCTGGCCGGTTCACCGCTGTTGGCCCGACGAGACTACCACGAGCTGAGCCAGGAGGCGCAGCGACTCGTCGACGCCCACAAACGGAGCGCAGCTTCGGCCGCAGCAGTAGAGCTAGGCGCGACATCCGGAGACGGCATGGGGCCAGAGGCTGCAGCACCAGACTCACCGACGACGGCAGCAGCAAGGGCCAGGCGACACGGAGCGGACAACGTCCTTTGCTTCTACCATCGCCGTTCCGCAGAGAGGGCACGCAAGTGCATCCCACCGTGCCACTTCAAGCGCTCGGGAAACGCCAAGGCCGGGGGTCGGTAGCAGCCGCAGCCCTCGGAGAAGAGAACAAGCTGCTCTACATGAAGGACGCACGCTCGGGGAGGCAATTCCTCGTGGACACAGGCTCCCAGCTGAGCTTCATCACGCCTTCCTACGCGGACCGGCTGGCGCCTTCCAGTGGTCCCCGGGTGACAGCAGCGAACGGCTCGGCGATTAAGACCTTCGGTGAGAGGACTCTGCTTCTGTCTTTGCAGGGCCGTACATTCGAGTGGACTTTTGTTGTAGCGGCAGTCAATTTCAACATGTTAGGGGCTGATTTTTTGTGCTCACATGGTTTATTGGTTGATCTTGCTAACAGACGCCTGGTTAATGCACTCTCCTTTTATTCTATTCCCTGCACAGCTCGAGTGGCCCCGCCATCTGCACAAGCCAACGTCACAGCTGCGGGTGGTAAGTTCCACACACTCCTCACTCAGTTCCCAGCACTCACGGTCCCAACGTTTTCGGCGACAGTGGCTAAACATGGGGTGGAACATTTTATTACTACCACCGGCCCACCCGTTTTTGCAAAAGCTCGGCGCTTGGACTCAGCTAAACTGACCATAGCGCGCGAGGAGTTCGCCAACCTGGAAAGACTAGGCATCATCAGGAGGTCGAAGAGCCCCTGGGCTTCGCCGCTCCATATGGTCCCAAAGGCTGATGGCTCGTGGCGACCTTGCGGTGATTTCCGCAGGTTGAATAGCGCTACAGCGCATGACCGCTATCCGATCCCGCACATCCAAGATTTTTCGGTGCATTTGGCGGGGGCGCGCATTTTTTTCTAAAATAGATTTGGTACGCGGTTACCACCAGGTTCCAGTGCGCGCTGAGGACATACCCAAAACAGCGGTAATAACTCCTTTCGGGCTTTTTGAGTTTTTGCGCATGCCCTTTGGGCTTAAAGGCGCAGCGCAGACGTTCCAACGCATGATGGACGCGGTTCTGCACGACCTCCCCTTCGTGTTCGTCTACTTGGACGACATATTGGTAGCCAGCGCGTCCGAAGACGAACACAAAAACCACCTCACAGCAGTTTTCCTGAGGTTGGCAGAGCACGGGTTAATAATCAACCCAGCGAAGTGTCAGTTCGGGGTGGCGCAGATTGATTTTTTAGGGCATCGCGTCTCTCCAGAAGGAGCGGTTCCTCTGCGCACAATAACAAATTTTCCCCAACCACAAACGGTCAAAGCGTTACAGGAGTTTTTGGGAATGGTGAATTTTTATAACCGTTTCCTCCCTCACGCAGCGCAGCTCATGCAACCATTGTATGCTGCACTAAAAAAATAAAAACCCACAAACAAAATCGAATGGTCTCCGGAGCGGGAGCGCGCATTCGCTGAAGTCAAAATAGCCCTGGCAAACGCTGCGTTGTTGGCATATCCAGACCCAATGGCCCGCATAGCGCTCACTACTGACGCGTCAGACGTGGCCATAGGAGCGGTCGTGGAACAGTATGTAGCAGGAGCTTGGCAACCGCTCGCCTTTTTCAGCAGGACCTTGCGCAATAGTGAACAAAAATACAGCGCATTCGACAGGGAGTTGTTAGCTCTCCACTTGGCCATTCGCCATTTCCAGTTTTGGCTGGAGGGACGCAGTTTCACCGTGTTCGTGGATCACAAGCCGCTGACTTTCACGATGGCCAAGATTACAGAACCGTGGTCGGGCCGGCAGCAGAGACAGCTGGCCACCATCTCGGAGTTTACTACTGATATCCAGCATGTAGCGGGTAAACTTAATGTAGTGGCGGACTGCCTCTCGTGCGCCGTGGCGGCTCCAGCCCGCACAGAGGTAGATTTTGCAGCCATGGCCGCAGACCAGGTTAGCGACGCGGAAGTGCGCGCGGCCCCAGTCCGCGTAGGGATAGATTATGCAGCCATGGCCGCGGATCAAGTTGCCGACGCGGACGTGTGCGCACTCCAGTCTGGACCAACAGGGTTAAGACTGGAGAACAGGGTGCTACAAGATGGTATGCCCCCCCTAATCTGCGATGTCTCCACGGGACGACCGCGCCCGGTGCTGCCGACCATGTGGCGCCGCCGCGTTTTTGACTCCATTCATTCTCTGGCGCACCCGGGGGTGCGCGCGTCGGTCAAAATGGTAGGAGAGAAATTTGTATGGCCGTGCCTGCCCAAGCAAGTCAAGGAGTGGGCAACAGCCTTCGTGGCTTGTCAGCGAGCCAAAATACACAAACACACTAGAGCTCCCTTGGAGCCTTTTCACATCCCAGCTAAGCGATTCGATCACGTGCATGTTGACCTCGTAGGCCCCCTCCCGCCGTCACAGGGGTGCACACACCTTTTGACAATGGTGGACCGCACCACGCGTTGGCTGGAAGTGGTCCCACTGGTATCAACCACAGCCAAGGAGGTGGCGCGCGCGTTTCTAACAGCATGGGTAGTGCGTTTTGGAGTTCCGTCGGACATTACGTCTGACAGAGGTCCTCAATTTGTTTCCGAGCTCTGGTCAGCAATGGCCCGCAGCCTGGGGGTAACGATCCACCGCACTACCGCGTACAACCCGCAGGCTAATGGTTTATGCGAACTTTTCCATAGGTCATCGAAAGCAGCCCTCAGAGCGTCGCTTACGGATGCAAATTGGGTGGACAGACTACCATAGGTTTTATTGGGGTTGCGTTCTGCACCTAAAGAGGATCTAAAAGCCTCCCCAGCTGAGTTGGTTTTTGCGCAGCCACTCCGGCTGCCCGGGGAGTTTCTCCCGGATAATCCTGCGCCAGAGTGCCCCCCCGCTCAGCAGTTGCAGAGCGACATGGGAGTGAGCACGCTTCCTGGCCCAGTTCATCACAGCTTCCCGCGCGTTTTAGTGCCTAAAGCTTTAAAAAATGCAGAGTTTGTTTTTGTCAGACATGATGCACACTGCCCACCCTTACGCCCACCTTATGAGGGACCATACAGAGTGCTGGAAACAGGGGACAAGCATTTTTTGCTAGATTTGGGGGGGCAGGAAAGAAACGATTTGTATAAACAGGCTCAAACCCGCTTTTGTGCTGGCTGACGAAGTGGTGCAGTTGGCGAGGGCTCCTCGGCGCGGCAGACCCCCTAGAGAGCATTCCCCAGAACACCCACAGAGATTGACTAACAGTTCTAATCCTCAAACAGCAGCTCCGCAGCGGGAAGACACCGCAGGGGTGGTAAAGCCGCTTACAGCAGATATGGAAGGCGACTGAGGCCCAAGCAACATTTGGACTGATGTGTAATAATGTGACCATGACTTGCAAACTGTATTACATTTGTTCCATCTTAGACATTTGGGAGGGGGGTCATGTGGCACACATATATGCACATATGTTGGTTTCAGATGCTCCACAGACATATCACTGTATGCTTATTGTATACTTCACGTCTCAGGGGAACAAAGGGACTGAGCCTTCCAGAGGTAACGGGAGGGTGTGAGATTTGGCCTTTTGTTTCAAGGAGATGGCCTTGAGAGATTTTCTGACCACCGGAGACTAGGGGGTGGATGGTGTTAAGATCGGGGGAAGTTACATTGTGACTGGGATTAAGTACCATGTGACTGTATGTTTGATTAAGCACCATGTGATTGTGTGTTTGATGTCCTGGTATAAAAGGACAGATGTGAGAAGATTCATCCTCTTTTTCTGCTTTTGAATGTTGGAGAATGTTATTGTGAATAAAGCTGAACCTGAGGAATACACTCAGTCTCGTCCTTCACAACTCTCCACATATTAACCTTTACAAGTGAAATTAATTTGACCTTCTGTAACCTTTTGAATGCACATTTCCAACTGTTCAGTGTTTCAGTACTTTTTGCATAACTTGCTGTTCTCTTATAAGGTGCTTAACAGCAAAATTCACAACTGGTGTTTGATCCATGACTCGACCAATAAATTTTCTGGTTCAGTTAGAATTGGGATGTAAACAGTCCTCTTCATCATGCTGTTCACATTTTGACATCATGAGACAAAGACGACACCTAACAACTGATCAACAGTACCTCGCCATTGTGAGGCTTCAAACAGGATGTTCTCAGAGGGAACATAGGGATAATCAGCTATCTCAGCGGAGCGCAGCTCTGACAGCTGGAAGCCCCGCCGAGACGCTGTCACAGTAAGAGCCCGAAGGCCCAATGGTAAACCAGAGTAGAGAACGGAGAACTACCGGACCACCCGAGCGTGGACAGAGTCAGCACTCGGATCGTAACAGTAGCCCCCCATTCGCAAGGCGAATTCCAGGTGCCATGTAACATCAAAGCCCCCCCACCCACCCCCACCCAGAGGGTCAACAAGACCACCCCAGGAAGGGAGGCGGGGGAAGGCCCGTCGGGCAAGAAGCAAGACAAAAATCAAGGAGAGAGAAAAAAAAAAAAATTCTAACCAGAATACGGTAACCAATACAGAAGAAAACCATGCACAGGCAACACAGAAGACGGCCCTCGAATAAACCACATAAATGGGGCCATTCTGAGGTACAATGCAATCATCTGCAGTGCAGAACAAATGACAACAACTTTATACTGTGTGCTGAACTTGATATAACCAGACATATATATATATAAAAAAAAAACATTCACTTCCAATGGAAGACCTTTGAAGCAATGCAATAACATTAATATATTGCTTGCAAAGTACAATACTATACACAAGGCTGAGAGAAAAAAAAGGTATAAATGAGAGCTATGGAGCTGATTCATACATTTTCCTCTCAGATATGATGTAGAACTGGGTGATGGAGACACTAATATAAATACCTCTTGAAAAGTGTTGTGTAACTTTGAATCAGTAACATTTACATCAATAATTAGCTCAAATTGGCTTCTTTATATTCAATTTCTGGTGAGAGAGAGGAGGGGGAGAGGGATGACAGCAGGCAGAGCGCAATAGAGAAAAAACCCACAAGTTCAGGTGGTCTGCCTGCGTCTAGCATCCAGATCGCTAATGGGGGGAAGAGGATCAGTTCGGGCGGCCTACCCAGAACGCCAAACGGGCGAAGCAATGTCCCAGGTGGCCGACCCATGTCATTCCGCCACCAGAAGCGCAGGAGAGCACTCGGAGGCGGCCTCCCTATGGAGAGGGAAAGCGAGGGAGGGCCGAACCAAAAACGGGAAGTCCCAGCGGCCCCCGATGGGCGGAAATGAGGAATGGAAGAAAAACAAGGGGACAGTCCAGCTATGATCGGCGGAGGATCTGCAGCTCCACCTCCGAACTTCACCAGATTAGGCACAGTCCTCCCGTCGGACCCCACGTGAGCCCGAGCTGCACCCACGATGGACCCCGACTGGGTCGTGGCTGCACCCACGATGGACCCTGACTGGATTGGAACCGCACAGGGAACGACCTTCAACCCCGAACCCAGATCCTCCAGAGCAGAGACTAGGACCGACTCATCACCGGTGACCCTGGGAGAAGGCTCAGGAGAGAGAAAAGGACTGGAATCAGGATCACCGGCAGCAACAGAACCCGGTGAGACAGGCTCGGATGCAGCGGACGGCTGCACCCGGCTCGTCTCCCCGAGAGACAGGCAAAAATGCTCCAGAGTGGAAAGAAGGAAGATAAGGTAGAGCACTTGCCTGATCTCGGGTTCTGTCGCCGTCCAGGACTTTGGCGATCTGGGCTCAGGATGAAGAAGGACGTCCTCTGGCTCTCACTCGGCGATGGCGGGCCCTGTAGCCGGCGTGATGGTCTCCACAGCCTGAGGATCCTCCAATGCTGACGACCACGATGACAACCCGCACGGTGTGGGGGCAGAAGATCCTTGACCTGCTGGGTCAGACCGGGTCTCCTCCATGGAGACCCGGGAACGCTGCATCGTCGGCGCAGGCTCCAAACAGCAGTCCGCCCTCCTCCTCTGCCCGTGACACGGCTGCGGGGCTGGAACCAGGCCCTCCAGGCCCGCAGGCTCCCTCCTCGTCCGGTGGCATTGGCCTGGCGTCGCAGGATGCTCAGGGGAAGGAGACACAAAGGTGGCAGGTTCGTCATTAATTTCTGCAGCAGGTGGAGGAAGCTCGGGGGGCTGTGAACCCCGAACTCCACCCCCAGGAATCAAACTAGGCAATCCACCAAATACAGGAAGAGAATGAATAGACACTTGCCTGATTCCCAGAGGGCTGATGGAACCCGCCGCAGTGGACTTGAGTCTCCCCTTCCCCCCCGGATGGTGACGGAGGGCCCCCCGGGAAGACGAAGAGGAGCCGCTCGCGATGGATCGAGGATGGGCCTCGCCGAAGCAGGACTCTTGGCACACACAGCAGCCGGGGAAGACGTCGAGGAGGGGACGACAGCCAAGGCGGTCCGGGCACGAAGGGCTGATGGGACAGCAGGAACAGGTGACCCAGGGGGGAGAGGCTGCGGGAATTCCCTCCTGACGAGACGCAGAAGGAGCGGCTGGCTGGGAGGCAGAGTTCCTCCGACGACCCGGAACTGGATCCAGACGGGGTTCTCACTGAGGCTTGTTGGGAGCGTGGCGACGACGTTCACTGGCTGATGGCAAGGCAAAGGTGAGGTTCAGAAAACACCGTTCCTGTGCGGAAACGGAGGCGAGCAGGTCAGCGTATTCCGGATAATCACTCAGCTCAGGATTCCTCTCTACCAGCCTGACCGCCGCCGTCACGTGCTTCATGATTTGTGTGGGGTGGCTGGCGGAGCGAGCTGCAGCCACTCGGTCCCAGATGGAGATTGCTGTCAGCTGCAACCTCTCTGGGGGAATCCCGACTGACGTCACACTCGTTCGGGGATGACACCTGGGTGGTGTGAATTCCTGGACCGGATTGCGGACAGGAACGGGATCCTGAAGCGAGGAGCGAGGGTGCCTTCCCTTCAGCTTCCTGCCGGAGTTTCCCTCCAGCCCACGGAGTCTCTCCCGGTGTGTAGCGATGTCTGCCTTCCTCGCTGTGACTTCCAGGTGGTTGGAGTAGCGGGGAAGGCGATGAATAATGTCCTCAGCGAGGTCCAGGTGCCGGCGTACATCGTTGGGAGTGTCATAGAGGCCCGCGGTGAAAAGCGTTCCATCTATGTAGTCGAGGGCTTCCACCAGCTCGTAGCCCAGGCGCCGAGCGTGGCCCCTGAGCGGCGACATTTCTCTCAGCACGCAGTTACCCAGACAGGGAAAACAATTAGTCCAATTTAGGCAACACTCACGGTCACCGGCATCTCAGTCTGGAGGCGACCTACTATCATGCGATGGCCCTCACGAGCCATCAATGAGATGCCGAGAGCTCGCCGATGAGTTTGCGTAATTTATTAACACAAGGGAACAGTACAAAAAAATAAGCCACGTGGAGCAACGACACGAACATACACTTGAGTGACAAATAACAGGTTACAAGGGAAAAGTGCACTATGAAATGGACTAAGAGTGAAAACACTTACAGAGGAGAGAAAATTCCTGAATCCAAGAACGGGATGAAACCGTGGAATGTCCGACGAGGTCGCCGCCCGGAGTTACCTGAGCTGCTCCCTCAAATAACGCTTCAGAAGACTCAGCTGATGAGAATGACAGCTGATTCATAATCAGTCATCTCAGCGGAGCGCAGCTCTGACAGCCGGAAGCCCTGCCGACACGCTGTCACAATAAGAGCCCGAAGGCCCAATAGTAAAAACCAGAGCAGAGAACGGAGAACTACCGGACCACCCGAGCGCGGACAGAGTCAGCACTCGGATCGTAACACTCAGCTTTCCAAAGATGTGATAAACCACAGTTAATTTATGTTTTAACGGGGGGGGGGGGTCACTTTTTCACACAGGGCCATGTATGTAGGTTTGGATTTTTTTTCCCTTCATCATAAACACCTTCATTTACAAACTGCATTTTGTGTTTACTTGTGTTATCTTTGTCTAATATTTAAATTTGTTTGATGATCTGAAACATTTAAGTGTGGCAAACGGAAATAAAATGAGAAATCAGGAAGGGGAAGACACTTTTTTCACACCACTGTATGTAAACTTCTGACTTTGAAGGAAGTAATGAAAAATTCTCTAAAAAATTATTTAGCAAATAGAAATAACTGACATAAAACAGGAAATGTTTAGACTGATTTAATGTCAGACAGTGAGAAAAAATGGTTGTCTTTTTATACAGTGTATGTAAATATCTGATTTCAACTGTATCATTGCTTTTAATTGTAACACTGAAATCCAAATTATGCGCATTGTGTCTACCTTTACATAAGTGTCATCTGGAGAAATAAAGACGTGTTAGTGGCCAGTTAAAAGGGATGTGACACATGGACAGTGTAAAGCAACATACCCCCTGCAGGAGGGAAGGGAAGTGTCTGTGCCATAAAACCTTTCTGTGAACTGCTCCCTGTAGAATTTATGGCTGCACTAGGAAACATCAATACAGAGTGACATTTGCTGATACAAGCTCATAGAACGAGACACTCCAAGGAGGCAATACAGATGTCACTTGGACTATATTTCATAACACATTTTTACTTGATTTTGTAGCAAAAAAAAAAAGAATAAAAGAAAAACTAGTGCATTACTTTAGAAATGGACCTAATTCACATGTAGTTAAAACAAATCCATAGTTGTGAATAAATGTGATGAATGTACAAAGATTTACTTGGTCCAAATTCATTAAAACAGGGGTGTCAAACTCATTTTTTTCCTGGGCCACATCAGCAACATGGGTGCCCTCAAAGGGCCGGATCGAAGACTGAAGCCTTATTCATACTGCATTTCCCCTCTAGTCTGCTTTAGTCCGCGTGCGCTTTGGACGAGCCCAGCACGCACATGGCGCTGTTCATGCTCACTTTTTTCATCTACCCAGGCCAAGCGGTGGATGCATGCGCACAACCATCATTTGTAGTTTCACTCCCGCCCGATAGGTAGTGCCAGTTCGCTGACGCGCCAGGATTTTCACCAACAAAGAAACACTGCTTGCTTTCTGCTGGTTGACTTCCCAGTTTTCACTCCTTTTCCACGAAGATGCTGCAGCTGCTGCTGCTGCTGAATGTATGATTCATGTATGTTTATTTTTGTTCTCCGCTTCCTTGTTGTCTTCTTCGTCTATTTTGTCTTGGTATGCTGTGCCGATATCGCCACCTTGTGAATGGGACGTTCAGTCTTGCGCATGTGCTTTTCAACGCGTTCAGGTCGTCGGCAGGCGGCACGGTCACAAAATTTGGGCTGCACGCGGTCGTCCGCAGTCAAACACTGCGGACACTAGCGGAGTGGAGATGATGACGTATATTTCGTCACACAAGGTTTCCGGTTACACTTACGTGGACAGCAGAGGTGCAACATGAATCCAGGTTAGGGGTGCTTTCACACCAAAATTTGTTTACTTTGGTCTGAATCAGTTGATGGGTTTGTTACTTTATATCATTATCTCCTTGGTTTGGTTCCCTTTCGCACAGGCAACTAGAAAAGCACTCAGAGAGTCCATACCTCTGCTAAGGCTGCTTCAAGGTCCTTGGTTGAGGTATGCAGTCTCAGATCATAACCAAAATTTAATGGGTTCATCCTTGGCCCAAGGGCTACCTCTGGTGAAAATTTTATCAAAATCCGTCCCGTAGTTTTTGCGTAATCCTGCAAACAAACAGACAGACAGATAAACAAACATAAACAGACAAACCTCGACTGCATTACCTCCTTGGTGGAGGTAAAAATTCAAGCGGCCCGAACTGCGTCACGTAAAATCCCATGAAACTTGCGTCAGAACGTTCTCTGTTCTTATTGGTCAGATTTTTTTGCTGTGAGAACAGGAAAGGTAAATACAGGAAGTAGGATGACTACTTTGCATTTATGCGTTTCTGGGGAGAAAATAATACTAATCTACAGGGGGGGGGGGGTCATCGCCCTGGTTATTGTTTATTCCATTATGTGCATATACCACTCGGCAAATTGTACAGTTTGAAAATGAAGCGCGCCTACAGATAGAAAATAACACGTTAACTTTCATTAATCCTCCTGAACCGTGACATGCTCAGCCACAGATATTGTCAGTGATCCATCAGGTATGTACAGTGGCATAAAATGCTTTACCGCTTACCACTGGTCCTGTTTTAGTATGGTCTCTTTCTCACCTGCCGCACTGCACCAGAGTTCGCCAGCTGATTCGAATCGAGACCACCTCTTTCAGGAGGTCTCGGCACGATTGCTTTGGTGTGCACTTGAGTGTGATTACCGTGTTCTCACCAGACAAAATGAACCACACTAACAAAGAAAATGAACTTGAGTTCAATTGAAATGAACTAAAGCTTGCAGGTGTGAACGCACCCTTAGTATATAAATCTAACACCCCTCACCTTCATATATAGATCCACTAGAACAGGGTGGGGGGAAAAAATAAGCTTTTCTCCTGCTAGCTTAATGCCAGCGTATAATGGAAATTCCGACAGACGGGCTAACGCTTTAGCAGTGACCCAATAACCGCCTCAAACAGGGCTACACTTCACTTACTCAACATAAACTCACAATGCGCTGATACTTACAAGAATATGTTCCCTGTGCTCTATGAAACAACTTTAGAACTGTTTATTCGTGTACTGCTGCCAGGTTGATCATGTATTGATATGTGAAGTTCATATGGAGTCACCACTAGAGGGCAGTATGACCCCGGCCATGACCTAACTATAAAAGGAGATGTACATGTGCCACTGTGTGGTTAGTTGTGAGTTGCTGTTGAAGTGACAAGTAAAAAGTCCTAACTGACACCCGGTGTGTGCGCCTCGTCATTACAAGGTTCCAGGAGAACATTACATGGTACCAGGAGTAAATTACATGATACCAGGATAAAACTACGAACCGACGGCGAAGATGAACGCTCTTCGACAGCCGGACGAGTTAAAGTTGACCGGTACCGTCAACGAGAACTGGAAAGCATTCAAACAAAGTTTTGAACTTTATTCGCTTGCTATCGGTCTCCGTGACGAGGAGAGGAAAATAGCATTACTGCTAACAGTAGCAGGGTGAGCGGCGCTAAATGTGTTTAACACATTCATCTTCACGGAAGAAGAAAAAGGCAACTTCGACGCCGTGATGAAGAAATTTGACGATTATTGCACACCGAGAAAGAATGAAACGTACGAGAGGTATGTGTTCAGAAAAAGACTTCAGAAAGAGTCAGAGTCCATCGAGCTGTATGTTACAGACCTACGGTTGAAATGTCAGTCATGCAACTTTGGAACATTGAGTGAGTCAATGATACGGGACCAAATTGTAATTGGGGTCCAAGACAACAAATTGCGGATGCAATTACTGAAAGAGACTAACTTAACGCTGGAGAAAGCGATACAGATTTGCCAAGCGTCTGAGAGTATAAAGGCACAATTAAAGACTTTTAGCAGCAAGGAAAAAGAGACTGCTGAGGTCGGTGCAGTGCAGCGCGCGAAGCCGAAAGGAACGTTGCATGCAAGAAAAAGGGAGGCAAATTGTGAAGCGCATACTGAAAAAGGCTGCAGACAATGCAGAAGACCCACATCTGGCGATCCTGAATTACCGAGCATCACCACTGGAGAATGGACTGTCCCCAGCAGAAATGCTCATGAACAGAAAACTCAGAACGCGACTTCCATCAGCATCTCAGGTGATGGAAAAGAGAGATGTGAGGCGTGATGAGAGGCAAACTGAACTGTACAACAGAACAGCACGACCTCTGAGACCACTTGCACATGAGGACATAGTGCGAGTGAGATGTGATGGAGAATGGGGACCGCTGGCAAAAGTGGTTAAAGAAACAACTCCCAGATCATATGAAGTCATCACAGAGCATGGAAAAACAATGAGGCGAAACCGACGTCACTTACTGAAAGTGCCTCAGACAAAAATGAGAGTCACAGACAGTGAAACAAGCGACATGCCAATTTACAGCCAAACCGAACAACCAGAAATGGCTGAGAACCAGAACATAGAGACAGACACTAACGAACAGACTGAGGTGACACAAAGGAGATGCTCACAAAGGCAAACTGTGAAACCGAAAAGATTGATTGAGGAAATGTGAGGAGTACTGAGATGAATGGAAAAAAAAAAAAAAATGTGTTGATATTGAATTGTAAACAGAGGAAAAAAATGTGTTGATGTTGAATTGTAAACAGAGAAAAAATTGAACTTGTGATTCAGTGTACAAGGTTAAAAAAAAAATGTAAATAGAAATGGAGTTTATTTTGTATATAGAAATTTGAGAAAAAGTTTATAGTTGGACATGACCTTTACTAGAAAAAAAGGGAGATGTATTGATATGTGAAGTTCATATGGAGTCACCACTAGAGGGCAGTATGACCCCGGCCATGACCTAACTATAAAAGGAGATGTACATGTGCCACTGTGTGGTTAGTTGTGAGTTGCTGTTGAAGTGACAAGTAAAAAGTCCTAACTGACACCCGGTGTGTGCGCCTCGTCATTACAAGGTTCCAGGAGAACATTACAGATCACACTCTATACTACACTGCTTCAGCTACTGAAACATTGGTACTCACACTCGCTTACTAGCGGCATGGTGGAACTACTGCAGCGCAAACAAAAGCAACATAATATTTTTTAAGCTCCCGCGGACCATATAAAATGACATGGCGGGCTGGATGTGGCCCGTGGGCCTTGAGTTTGACACGTGCATTAAAAGAATGAATGATTTTCTTTATTCACTTTTTTAAAATCACCTTTCACAAGCTGCTATACAATGACTACAACATGGGCCATCCTTCATTTTTTATGTACAACTAAAGAGTCAATGTGTAACCGTTTTACTGCCATTTTAATTACCCACAGACCAAGAGAGATCATGTCTAAGGACTCCATAGAAATCACATGAAATGCTCATATTTCATAATGACACTTTTGGCTGTCAAAGTAAGACATATTGGACTGGAAACATTTACAACAAGCATCATGGTGTTTTATAAATGTAAAACGGGTAATAAAGAGTTTAGCCGTTTCACCATGAGCTGATGATTTAGATGAGAGTGACACCATGTGCTGATGTTTGGTACTTTACCTTAGTTTCCCTAAAGGATGCATTATGCAGATTCTTCAGTTTAGCTGTGTAATGTTTTTGGTTTCAATCGACTGCACATGAATAAGATTCTACTTTATAGGCTGCGTAAGTCTTAATGTATTCTTCTTTCTCTTCCTAGCATTGATTTTAGTCAGTGATGGGAAACTTGGATGCAAACTTTAAAAAAGCAGAGAAACAAAGGACAAACAATAAAACATATCCTTGAACCTATGAGAGACAGAGAGAGAGGGCCCACAGTTCTGTGTTTGTAGGCACACAAACAAGAAACAGGCTGTTTGTCTTCCCTGGGATCTGTAAACATCCTCAACACAAACAGGTTCCTGTGCAGCGACAGAGGCGAAGCCCACAAGGTCGGGGCAGCTGCATTGTCACTCACACTCTTTGATGTCCTTCAGAAAGGAGTGATAATGGTGTCCCGCGTACATCTTTAATCTATTCATTTGAGCCTAAGTGTAACAGGTTGCCGATACATTTCATAATCCTAATTTTTGAAATTGGGATTTAAAAAAATCCACAAAACTGCAGTCAGACCAAAAACAACTAGTTAGTCCATCAGCTAACTTTTTTTTGATAGGTGTTGGCTGCAGAAAAAAAACCAATATCATGTCTCAAACTGAGTGAAATGTGTATTTGATTTAGACAAATATTATGTACAGAATAACAAGCACTATCTGTGGTACAAAGGAATAAGCCGTGTCCATTAGATCTGCAAGCTTTCGGAAGTATTTGGATGTCACCTTCCTAATATCTGCTGCACCTCACTGGGCCACATGTCCTGTGTATGGTCTTTTTTAATGTTTTTCACTGTTGCTAAGTGGAAACCAAGGACACATAAACTCCACGGCAGCATGCTAACCCCCCTCTGACCAAGCCAGGCAACAGAAGAGGAAAGGAAAAAAAAACCCTCCTCCATGTTCCCCTGGGTGAGACATGGAGGCATTTGGCTCAGGCAACAGCTTGCTCTGCAGCCTCAGGTCCTGTCTGGCCTCCCCATGACAGCTTTTAATCAGTGACTTATGATACAAACCCTCCAGACTGCACCGACTACATTCAAGCTTCAAACAACGGAGACTGATTGTGCTTTATTCGAAACATCTTAGAGTAGATTTTCCCCTTTTTTTGTTTTATTATTGGGGTGGGAAACTCATATTATCCAGAAAAATAGACAATGTTTCTGCTTTCTGATGGTTGTTGTTGTTGTTGTTGTTGTTGTTTTTGGCATGATTATAACCAGGGGTAGAAAGTACTATTTACTAAGAACTAAATTGTGGTTTGTTTGGGTTTTTTTGTTTGTTTGTTTGTTTTATTGTAAGATACTCTTACTACTTTACGAAGAAAAAAATGGTTTACTCAAGTAAATTTTGTCATACACTTTGAGTTACTTTTGATTTCACTCATTTGAAATAAGTATGAGTCAAATTTTTCTGTCAATAATTGTGTTTCTCTTCTGGCTGAAGATTTGTTTGTTTTCATATGTTTCACAATATAACTTAGATTATGTATGATGCGGAAAAAAATGTATGAATGAGGAAAAGAAATCAATTTTATGAGAAAAAGGGTTTAAAAATAACAAAAACAAGGAAACTGACAGAAATTTACTGGAAAAAAAAACCCTCACAAATTCCTGAGAGAATGTGCAGAATTATGAGGAGAAAAAGCCTCAAATTTAGTAAAGGCATGAATTTATGAGATAAATGCAACTTTATGACAAAATAGTCACAGATTTAAGAGACAAACCTCACAAACTGGCAGGAGTAGATTTGTTACTTATCTGTTTAATGACCTCTACCAGGGAAGTAATGTGGCCGAGACAGGCTGTCTGTCTGTTAGCAGGATTACACAAAAACTACTGGATACTGATGAAATTTATATCAGAGGTGGCCTTTGTGCTACGGATGAATCCATTACATTTTGGAGATGAACCAAGAGCTCATACCTCCACCAAGGACCTATCTTTCAATGCTGGAGAAAGTGAAAAAGTGATCCAGAACTCTAATCCTGACCTGGAACACCTCCAAAATCTAATGGGTTCATTCGTAGCCACCTCTGGTGAAAATTTCATCAAAATCCATGTAATAGTTTTTGTGTTTCCTGCCAAGGACAGCTAGACAAACCATGGCTGAGGATGTGCTCTCTGAGTGCTTTTCTAGTAAGTAGATAATTACCTCCGCCAGGCCGAAAGGCCAGGAGGAGGTTATGTTTTTGCCGGGGTTTGTCTGTTTGTTTGTCTGTCTGTCTGTCTGTCTGTCTGTTGGTTAGCAAGATAACTCAAAAAATCTTGGACGGATTTCCATGAAACTTTCAGGCGTTGTTGGAAATGGTACAAGGAAGAACTGATTAAATTTTGGGGGTGATCCGGTTCACCGTCTGGATACAGGAATTTTTTAAAGCATTTTTCATTCAACACTGTGACATACAGCCATTTTCAACATGTGCGCAGGCGCAATGGAGGGCGCTGGTCGTCGTGTCTGCAACACAAACTCTGCATTCTTCAACGTTTTAGGCACAAAAGGACGCGGAAAACACTGCTGGCCTGGGCCCGCCAGCGTGCAACTGCAAAACCTCACACGGGCAGCTGTCCGCCGACGGATTCTTTGGCAGAAATTCACCAGCCAGCCATAGGCGCTGCGCAAAAACGAGCTCTCTGCCGGCGAAGCTTCTAAATTGTCGTTTGCCGCGGAGCGCAACCCCCAAAACAATAATATTGTAGCGAACTCAATATGAGCACCCTATTTGGCTTGCCAAGTGGGTTGACCCTATTGGCGACACAGGTAGAGTGCGGGACTCCGGAGCGGGAGGCGTGAGTTCGAACCTCCCGGTGGGACGTCGCCATGTCGAGCAGCACGTTTCAATATAATATAAAACCCATGGCAACCTGTCTACCCAATTTGTATCCGTCAGTGGAGGAGATGGACACAACAGCAACACTTCAGTTTATTACCTCCGCCAAGGAGGCAATGCTTTTACTACTGAACCACTAATCCTATCACTATCAGATTGATTGTCATTGATTAATTGTGTGTTTATTGCACTGTCCCTGTCAAATAAACAAATAACCATTGTGAATCCAATTGCTAGTCATATGTTTACTTGCTCAAGGAATGTGAAAACGTACACACAAACACTGTATGGGGGGAATTGTGGCGCTTGGCGGAGGTCTGCGCTCTCCGAGTGCTTTTCTAGTTTCTTTTGTGACACCTCTTAGTTGTACTTGAGTAATTAATATAATAGGGTAAGGCTACATTTATCTGTCCATAACAGGTTATTACATAACAATGAAGTCTGTAGGTGAGTCCAAAGCCTGTTCTGTCTAAATACGCTTTAGCCCCACATGATCTTCAGGGGCCTGCTTGTTTGTACCTGCTGTGCCGTTCTACTCGTCCTCTCAGCATGACACCCTGTAGCCTTGGAGCAGCCTCTCAGAGATCAAAAGGCTTCTGTGATCCTTATCAGATAATATTCTAGTTCACCTTCCCTCCCTTTTCAGTCCAGTCTCCTCACAGTGTTGACCTGGATCAGGCTCACTGTTTGTTACAACCCCCTTGGTCTTTCCTCTCCTTATCACAATGATGGCCTGGCTGTGATAAGGCAGGTCCACACTCAGGACAGAAGGAGGGTGGGAGGGAGAACAGGAGCATAACTTGAAGGGAGATTTTATTTAAATGTAGGAGTGTGTTGTAAATACTCTATATGCAAATTATATCACTGATCACTAAAATATACACTACCGTTCAAAAGTTTGGGGTCACCCAGTCAATTATTTTGTGTTTTCCATGAAAAGTCACACTTATTTACCACCATGAGTTGTAAAATGAATAGAAAATATAGTCAAGACATTGACAAGGTTAGAAATAATGATTTGTATTTGAAATAATATTTTTTTCCTTCAAACTTTACTTTCGTCAAAGAATCCTCCATTTGCAGCAATTACAGCATTGCAGACCTAACATGATTGCACAAGGGTTTTCTAATCATCCATTAGCCTTCTGACGCAATGAGCAAACACATTGTACCATTAGAACACTGGAGTGATAGTTGCTGGAAATGGTCCTCTATACACCTATGTAGATATTGCACCAAAAACCAGACATTTGCAGCTAGAATAGTCATTTACCACATTAGCAATATAGAGTGTATTTCTGATTAGTTTAAAGTTATCTTCATTGAAAAAAAGTGCTTTTCTTTCAAAAATAAGGAAATTTCTAAGTGACCCCAAACTTTTGAACGGTAGTGTATACAGCAGGGAAAATAGGTATTGAACACATCAACATTTTTCTCATGAAACATTTCTGATGGAGCCATTGATTGACCTGAGATTTTCACCAGATATCAGTAACAACCCAAGTAATCCATACATACAAAGAAATCAAGGCAACTGTGTTCACAAAACAAGTTCCATCCATCCATCTTCTACCGCTTTTCCGGAGGTCCGGGTCGCAGAGGCAGCAGTTCAAGCAGAGAAGCCCAGACTTCCCTCTCCCCAGCCACCTGCTCCAGCTCTTCAGAGGGGATACCAAGGCGTTCCCAGACCAGCTGGGAGACATAGTCTCTCCACCGAGTCCTGGGTCTGCCCCGGGGTCTCCTCCCAGAGGGACGTGCCTGAAACACCTCAAGTGGGAGGCGTCCAGGAGGCATCCTAATCAGATGCCCATACCACCTCAACTGACTCCTTTCAATGTGGAGGAGCAGCGGTTCTACTCTGAGCCTCTCCCGGATGACTGAGCTCCTCACCCTATCTCTGAGGGTGAGTCCAGCAATCCTACGGAGAAAGCTCATTTCAGCCGCTTGTATCCGCGATCTCGTTCTTTCGGTCATTACCCAAAGCTCGTGACCATAGGTGAGAGTAGGAACGTAGATTGACTGATAAATCGACAGCTTTGTCTTAGAACTAAGCTCCCTCTTCACCACAACAGACCGGTACAACGTCCGCATCACTGCAGATGCTGCTCCAATCCGTCTGTCGATCTCTCGCTCCATTCTCCCCTCACTCGTGAACAAGACCCCAAGATACTTAAACTCCTCCACTTGGGGCAGGAGCCTGTCCCCAACCCAGAGAGGACAATCCACCTTTTTCCGGCTGAGGACCATGGACTCGGACTTGGAGGTGCTGATTCTCATCCCAGCCGCTTCACACTCAGCGGCAAACTGTCCCAGCAAGAGCTGTAGGTCATTGCTGGATGAAGCCAACAGGACAACATCATCTGCAAACAACAGAGATGAGATCCTGTGGTCACCAAGCATGACACCCTCCATTCCCTGGCTGCGCCTAGAAATCCTATCCATAAAAATTATGAACAGGATCGGTGACAAAGGGCAGCCCTGGCGGAGTCCAACTCTCACTGGGAATGACTCCGACCGAGTGTTGGCAATACGAACCAAACTCTCACAACGGTCGTACAGAGACCGAATAGCTCGTAACAACAAGCCCGATACCCCATACTCCCGAAGCACCCCCCACAAAAATCCACGAGGGACGCGGTCAAATGCCTTCTCCAAGTCCACAAAACACATGTAAACTGGTTGGGCAAACTCCCACGAACCCTGGAGAATTCTCGAGAGGGTAAAGAGCTGGTCCGATGTGCCACGGCCAGGACGAAAACCACAACGGCCGGACTCTCCTCTCCAGTACCTTGGCATAGACCTTCCCAGGGAGGCTGAGGAGTGTGATCCCTCTAAAGTTGGAGCACACCCTCCGGTCCCCTTTTTTAAAGAGAGGAACCACCACCCCGGTTTGCCATGCCAAAGGCACTGCCCCCGACCTCCACGCAATGTTGCAGAGGCGTGTCAACCATGACAACCCAACAACATCCAGGGCCTTGAGGTACTCGGGGCGAATCTCGTCCACCCCTGGGGCCCGGCCACCAAGGAGATTTTTAACCACCTTGGCGACCTCAGCCCCTGTGATAGGCGAGTCATCCCCCTCGTCCCCAAACCCTGCTTCCTCTGTGGAAGGCATATCAGTGGGATTGAGGAGATCCTCGAAGTATTCCTTCCACCGCCCGACGATGTCCCCAGTCGAAGTCAACAGTATCCCATCCGCACCATACACAGTGTGGACGGGGAGCTGCTTTCCCCTCCTGAGCCGCCGGACAGTTTGCCAAAATCTCTTTGAGGCCGACCGAAAGTCTTGTTCCATGGCCTCACCAAACTCCTCCCATACCCGGGTTTTTGCTTCAGCAACCACCCGAACTGCACTCCGCTTGGCCTGCTGGTACACCTCAGCTGCTTCGGGAGTCCCACAAGCCAACCAAGCTTGATAGGACTCCTTCTTCAGCTTAATGGCCCCCCTCACCACTGGTGTCCACCACTTGGTTCGGGGGTTGCCACCACGAGATGCACCGACCACCTTGCGGCCGCAGCTCTGGGCAGCCGCTTCAACAACAGAGGTGGAGAACATGGCCCATTCAGACTCCATGTCTCCAGACTCCCTCGGAATGTGGTTGAAGTTCTTCCGGAGGTGGGAGTTGAAGACCTCCCGGACAGGGGCCTCAGCCAGATGCTCCCAGCACACCCTCACTATACGTTTGGGTCTACCAGGTCTGAATGGCTTCCTCCCCTGCCATCGGATCCAAATCACCACCAGGTGGTGATCAGTTGACAGCTCTGCACCTCTCTTTACTCGGGTGTCCAAGACATACGGTCGCAGGTCTGATGACACGATAACAAAATCGATCATCGACCTGCGACCTAGGGTGTCCTGGTGCCAGGTGCACATATGGACACCCTTATGCTTGAACATGGTGTTCGTTATGGACAGACTGTGGTTAGCACAGAAGTCCAATAACTGAACACCACTCGGGTTCAGATCGGGCAGGCCGTTCCTCCCAATCACCCCCCTCCAGGTTTCACTGTCGTTGCCCACGTGCGCATTGAAGTCCCCCAGTAGGACAATGGAGTCTCCAAGAGGAGCACCCTCCAGCACCCCAGTCACAGACTCCAAAAAGGGTGGGTACTCTGAAACATCATTTGGTGCATAGGCATAAATGATGGTCAGGACCCGTTTCCCAACCCGAAGGCGCAGGGAAGCAACCCTTTCGTCCACCGGGGAAAACTCCAATATAGAGGCAGCAAGGTGGGGCGATACAAGAATACCCACCCCTGCTCGTCGCCTCTCGCCCGGGGCAACTCCAGAAAAGGCCAAGCTCCAGCCCCTCTCCAGGAGACTGGTTCCGGAACCAGAGCTGTGTGTTGAGGTGAGGCCGACTATATCTAGCCGGTATCTCTCAACCTCGTACACCAGCTCAGGCTCCTTCCCCACCAGAGAGGTGACATTCCACGTACCAAAAGCCAGTTTAGAAAGCTTGGGATCAGTCCGCCAAGGTCTCCGCCTTTGACCGCCACCTGATCCACATAGCACCGGACCCCCATGATCCCTCCTGCAGGTGGTGAGCCCACTGGAGGGCGGACCCATGTAACTCCTTCGGGCTGAGCCCGGCCGGGTCCCATGGGTGGAAACCCGGCCACCAGACGCTAGCCTTCGAGCCCCTCCCCCAGGCCTGGCTCCAGGGTGGGGCCCTGGTAACCCCATACCGGGCGGGGTACACTGAATCCTTGATATACAATTCATGAGAGTCTGTTGGATCGTTCTTAGTCTGGCCCTTCACCCAGGACCAGTTTGTCTTGGGAGACCCTATCAGAGGCAAATTGCCCCGGACAACATAGCTCCTGGGATCACTGGGGCACGCAACCCCCCCCCCCCCCACCAGGCTCACAGGTGGGGCTCACAGGCTCACAAAACAAGTTATATTTAATAAAGTGGAATGACACAGGGAATAAGTATTGAACACATGAAAAAAGAGGTGCAAAAAGGTATAGAAAGCCAAGAAAGCTGCTGAAATCCATCAGAATTTAGGAAGCTATCCCATCCCCCATCAGTGTAAATTAATTTCAGCTGGTTAAGTCCTGATTGATAGCCTTTAAAAAGGTCTGTGAATATCAGATTGTCACACCACAAAGAACTCATGATGGGTAGAAGCAAAGAGCTCTCTCTAGACCTTTGTAACCTTATTGTTGCAAAACATAATGATGGCATTGGTTACAGGTGCATTTCTACACTGCTGAATGTTCCACTGAGTACAGTTGGAGTCATCATTCGGAAGTGGAAAGAATGTCATTTTACCATAAACCGGCCATGACCAGGAGCTCTTGCAAGATTTCTGACAGAGGAGTCAAAAAAATTATCAGAAGCGTTATCCAAGAGCCAAAGACCATTCGTAGAGAGTTCCAGAAAGACCTGGAGTTAGCAAGTACTGCTGTTTCAAAGAAAACAATAAGTAATGCACTCAACCAACATGGGCTCAATGCCCGTTCACCTTGCAAGACTCCATTGCTGAAGAAAAAGCATGTTGAAGCTCATTTAAAGTTTGCTGGACAACAATTGGGCAAGCCAGTAAAATCCTGTGAGAATAACATAGTCTGGTCAGATGAGACCAAAATTGAACTTTTGGATGCCACAACACACACCATGTTTGTAAGCGAAATGGCACTGCACATCCCATCATGGTGTGGGGGTGCTCTTCAGCACATGGTACAGGCAGACTTCATACAGTTAAAGGAAAGATGAATGGACAAATGTACAGAGTCATCCTTGATAAGAACCTGTTGCCATCTGCCAAGATGCTGAAGATGAAATGAGGGTGGACATTTCAGCAAGACAATGATCCCAAACACACAGCCAAGGAAACTCTCAACTGGCTCCAGCCATCCATCCATCCATCCATCCATCTTCTACCGCTTTTCCGGAGGTCCGGGTCGCGGAGGCAGCAGTTCAAGCAGAGAAGCCCAGACTTTCCTCTCCCCAGCCACCTGCTCCAGCTCTTCAGAGAGGATACCAAGGTGTTCCCAGACCAGCTGGGAGACATAGTCTCTCCACCGAGTCCTGGGTCTGCCCCGGGGTCTCCTCCCAGAGGGACGTGCCTGAAACACCTCAAGTGGGAGGCGTCCAGGAGGCATCCTAATCAGATGCCCATACCACCTCAACTGACTCCTTTCAATGTAGAGGAGCAGCGGTTCTACTCTGAGCCTCTTCCGGATGACTGAGCTCCTCACCCTATCTCTGAGGGTGAGTCCAGCAATCCTACGGAGAAAGCTCATTTCAGCCGCTTGTATCTGCGATCTCGTTCTTTCGGTCATTACTCAAAGCTTGTGACCATAGGTGAGAGTAGGAACGTAGATTGACTGGTAAATTGACAGCTTTGCCTTAGAACTAAGGCTCCAAAGAACTGGCTCCAGAAGAACTAGAATGGCCTAGTTAGTTATCTGACCTGAATCCAATTGAAAATCTATGGAACAAACTGAAGATCAGAGTTCATAGAAGACACCCACAGAACCTTCAAGATTTGAAGACAGTTTGTGTGGAAGAATGGGATAAAATCACTCCTGAGCAATGCCTATGCCTAGTTTCTCCATACAGCAGGCATCTGTAAGCTGTTATTACCAACAAAGGCTTTTCTACTAAATATTAAATGAATTTCACCAAGCGTGTTCAATACTTAATCTCTGTGTCATTCCACTTTATTCAGTATAACTTGTTTTGTGAACACAGTTGCCTTGATTTCTTTGTATGTATGGATTACTTGGGTTGTTACTGATATCTGGTGAAAATCTCAGGTCAGTGGCTCCATCAGAAGTATGTTTAATGAGGAAAATGTTGACGTGTTCAATACTTATTTTCCACGCTGTATACCATTCCACTAGTAACATATACTCAACTTTTCCACAAAATTGTAATTTCCTGAGTAGTTTTATTGCAGGGTACATTTTACTCTTACTGTAGTACTGCACATTTATTTAAAAGTTGGAAAATGGAGAAAGATGGCGACCGGGATGGTCACACTTTTTCAGTGCTGAGACAAAGTTGCTGATTTTGCCATTAAAATAACTAACCAACAGCGATCGGCATTTGTGACGCACACGCACGGGCTGAATTTCCACCTCCATTGGAATACCCCTTTAATCGCCTTTCACTGGCCACTGTGAGTAAACTGACTAGTGTTTCTTTTGTGGTTCGCTGCTACGCTTTACCCGAAGCGTTTGCTAAGCTAACGCTAGTTAGCTTAATGCTAACGCTAGTCGTACCACCTAAAACCGACACGAAGCGACTCAGTACCCGGTGAGGGCTCGCCGGAGGAACTAACCGAGGCAGCAGCTGGACGGGAGCCGGATCGGAGTTCGGGGGCGGCGGTGGTGGGAGACGGGGACCAGTGGAGGACCACCGGGACCCAGCCAGATAATAGCCTGAGTCAGAGCCCAGTGGCGAGGCCCAGCGGAGGAATTATTGAGGCAGACGGCGGTAGGTGGCGGAGCTCAGCGGAGGATCTACCAGGACCCCAGCGGAGCTCGGCTGCAGCAGCGGTGTGCGGCGGGACTCGGTGGAGGAGCTGGACAGGAGCTCGGTTACAGCGGCGGTAAGCAGCGGGACTAGCTGTGGAGGGGGCTAGCTGAGGCCCAGCTGGATTCGAGGTCAGTCGGATCGGATACCGGCGACACAAGCAGAGATTGTTTTTACTATCCACAGGTCAGTAAAAATGCCACCAAAGAAGGAGGAAATGGAAGAGATCAAAAAATCTCTGAACTTCTTGTCAGAAGAAGTGGCCAAAATGGTTAGCCAGCAGGCCAAAATAATAGGCCTAATGGAAGAAGTACTAGACTTAAAATTAACAATTCAGGAAAAAGACAAAAAAATTACGGACTTGGAGTGACGCGTCGAGGATCTTGAACAAGGTTCTCGTATGGATGACCTAGTTATAAGTGGACTAGACATCAAATATCAATCATACGCTCATGCTACAACAGGACTGAGAGGTGAGGAGGTTCCCCTGAGTGAATCAGTCTCCCTAGAAAACCAGGTGCTTCAGTTCTTTGACAGTAGAGATATAAAGGTCGAAGCAAATGCAATTTCAGCCTGTTATGCTTTACCCAGAAAAGATAATAAAACAAAGAAATCAATTGTGATGTGCTTTGTGAACAGAAGGGTAAAGAATGACATACTTAGGCAGGCCAGAAAGCTCTGAGGAACGGAAGTTTACCTAAATGAACACCTAACAAAAACAAATGCTGAAATAGCATGGCAAGCACGGATGCTGAAAAGACAAAATAAGATACAGGCAACATGGACAAGAAATTGTAGAGTTTGGATCAAACTAAATGAAACACCCGAGCAAGCAAAGAGTATAATGATCAGAGATGTTACTGACTTAGATAAATACAGATGAACACTGATTAAGAAAATTAAGAGACAATGATAATCCATATTCACACACAGTAAGAATAGTTCTTTAGTTCTTTTGACATACCATGTCAATGTACTTTAAAAAAAAAAAAGCAAAACAAACAAAAAACTTATGACTGACTTGAGTAGACATCAATTATCCCCAGTTGGAGGAAGTCATTTGACACAGAGTAAGGATACTCAAACTCTGAAAATATGCCATTATGCTGAACATAAACTACAAGAGATGGAGAACGATATTGATCCTGATAACCACTTTTTCAATAATATTCATAACCATTGTGAATATTTTTTTTTTTTTTTTGTTACTTATTTGTACCCGTAGGTAGACTTGGTTTGCAGTCTGGTGACAAGCCACCGGCTGCTGGTCGCTGCGTGCGCGAGCGCCCTAAACCTACATGTTTTTGGTGTGCGGGAGGAAACCGGAGAAATCCCGGAGTAAACCCGCGCAACACGGGGAGAACATGCAAACTCCACACAGCTCACTGTTGGTCGGGGGCTGGGATCGAACCCACGATCTCATGATCCCCGCGATCCCCCGGCCGAGGGTAAAACTGTGCTGCCACAGTGCTAAACCACTGCGCCACCGTGCAGCCCATATTACGCTGAAAAGCAATTCAAAAGTCAAGTGCAACTAGATTGTAAACTATCAATAATACACTTCAACAGCAGAAGTCTTTACAAAAACTTTCCACAGATTCAGGACTATTTAAAACAGCTAGACAGAAAATTTACAGCTATCGCAGTCTCTGAAACTTGGCTTAATGAAGAGCAGGCTCCCCTGATGGCAATAGAGGGATATCAGATGTTTCATATTAACAGATCTCAAAAAAAGGGTGGTGGTGTTGCACTGTATATTGATGACCTGTATAGGTGTAAGCTTGTAAATGGAATGTCCTTTGCACTACCAGGGATTTTGGAATGTGTTACTGTTGAGATTGACCAAGATATAACAAAAAATCTAATTATAAGTTGTATATATAGAACGCCGGGAACTTGCATTGAGACATTCAGAGATAAATTAGTCGAGCTGTACAATAATACTACTAGTAAGAAAATGGTAGTAATTTGTGGAGATTTCAATATTGATTTACTAAATCCACATCAACAAAATGTAATTACAGAGTCCATGAACTCTATGTACAGCATGAGTCTATATCCCACAATAACACATCCCAGTAGAATCACAGTTCACACTGCTACACTTATTGACAACCTGTTTGTTAATATTATTGATAAGAAAATAGAAAGTGGATTATTGATAAATGATATAAGTGACCACTTGCCAACCTTTGCACTTATCCATGGCCACACGGGGGCCAATACAGAAAAATTTTTAAAATCGTTCAGATACAAATCACCAAATGCAATCAGTTCTTTTAAAGAGGACTTGCTGAAGCAAGACTGGACAGAGGTCAATGTATCAGATGTAAATGAAGCCTATGACACATTTATAAACATTGTAACCACTCTTTATGAAAAAAATTGTCCATTAGTAAAAAAAAAGCTTAAACATAAATTTGCCGATAAGCCATGGTTAACCAAAGGATTACAAAAGGCGTGTAAAAAGAAAAATTTATTATATAAAGCTTTCCTAAAGAAAAGGACAAAAGAAGCAGAGCAGCGGTATAAAACATACAAAAATAAGTTAACATATATAATAAGATGTAGTAAGAGAGGCTATTACAGTAAAGAACTGGAGAAAAACAGACAATATTAAAAATACATGGACAATACTTAACAGTATTCTTGGAAATAAAAGCAGAAATACAAGCTACCCAACCGATTTTTCAAAAAATAATAAAACGACTCAGAGTGTGAATGCAGCTTCACCTGCAGATGAATTTAATAACTTTTTTGTTAACATTGGTCCTAATTTGATTCGAGAAATACCCATTACGGTGCCTACAGGTGATACAATAAGCAATAACACTGCTATAAAAGACTCCATTTTCATAAAGAACACAGACGAGAGAGAGGTCATTGAAATTGTTAAATCGTTTAAAAGTAAAACATCTACGGACTGTGATGGTATTGACATGCTCTTAGTCCAAACTATTATTGAATGCTTAGTGAAACCACTGATGTATATCTGTAACCTGTCTCTCCAAACAGGTATATTTCCCAATGCAATGAAAATAGCTAAAGTAATTCCGATATACAAGACGGGTGACAGAGGGGAATTCTCAAACTATAGACCAATTTCACTATTGCCGCAATTTTCAAAGATACTTGAAAAAATATATTTGCTGAATCAACCCACACTATATACCTTGTATCATTCATTAATACTCCCATACATGACATATTGTACTGAAGTATGGGGAAATACATATAAAACAAACATATATCCAGTCTTTATGCTTCAGAGGAGAGCTATTAGAATAATAAACAAAGCAGCTTACAGGGAACCAACAAACCCACTTTTTCTTAAATTAAAAGCTCTCAAGCTGAAAGATCTGGTTGACTTTAAAACTCCAATAATAACGTTTAAAGTGAAGAATCTATCACTGCCCACAAATATCCAAAAGTTGTTCCAAATAAGGGAGAAACAATATCATTTCAGAGGAACATGTATATTTCAAAAACCTTCAGTGAGAACTACCACCAAGCAACACTGCGTTTCAGTGCAAGGAGTCAGATTATGGTGTGGAGAAGTGTGGAAGGACAAGGTCGAGTTTATTTCTCAAGTCCAGTTTTATTCACATTCACATTCTCCAACATCCAAAAACAGAAAGAGAGTGAATCCCCCAACATCTGTCCCTTTTATACCCCAGGACATCAAAGCACACAGTCACATTGTCTTTTAATCCCAAATCACAATGCATCCCCCTCCAGGTATTCTCGCCTCCACCTAAAGTCCTGGTGGTCAGGAAATCCCTCAAGGCCATCTCTATGTATACAAAAGGCCAGATTTCACATCCTCCTGTTACCCCTAGGAGGTTCAGTCCTTTTGTTCCTCTGAGACGTGAAGCATACAATAAGCATACAGTAATATACATGTGAAGCATATGAAACCCACATATGTGCACCACATGACCCCCCCCCCCCCCCAAACGTCTAAGATGGAACAACATAACCACAGATTGCATGTCATAATAAAATCACTACATATCAGTCCACGTGCCGCTTGGGCCTCAGCCTTCTCCCGTATTTGCTGTAAGCAGGCTGTACCACCTCCGCGGCATCTTCCTGCTGTGGAGCTGCTGCCTGAGGATGAGAACTGTTAGTCAACCTCTGTGGGTGTTCTGGGGAATGCTCTCTAGGGGGTCTGCCGTGCCGAGGAGCCTTAGCCAACTGCACAACTAGGTCAGCTACCACAAAAGCGGGTTTGAGCCTGTTTATGCCAATCATTTCTTTTCTGCCCCCCAAATCTAGCAAAAAATGCTTATCCCCTGTTTCCAGCACTCTATATGGTCCATCATAAGGTGGGCGTAAAGGTGGACGATGGGCATCATGTCTGACAAAAACAAACTCCGCATTTTTTAAAGCCTTAGGCACAAAAACACGCGGAAAACTGTGGTGAACGGGGTGAGGTAGCGTGCTCGGGCCCGTGCTATTCTGTAACCGCTGAGCTGGGGAGCACTCTGGCGCTGGATTATCTGGGAGAAATTCCCTGGGCAGCCGAAGTGGCTGTGCGAAAACTAGCTCAGCTGGGGAGGCTTCTAAATCCTCTTTAGGTGCAGAACGCAACCCCAATAAAACCCATGGTAGCTTGTCCACCCAATTTGCATCCGTAAGCGACGTTCTGAGAGCCGCCTTCAGTGACCTGTGAAAACGTTCGCATAACCCGTTAGCCTGCGGGTTGTACGCGGTTGTGCGGTGGATCGTTGCCCCCAGGCTGCGGGCCATCGCTGACCAAAGTTCGGAAACAAATTGAGGGCCTCTGTCGGACGTAATGTCCGACGGGACTCCAAAACGCGCTACCCATGCCGTTAAAAACGCGCGCGCCACCTCCTCGGCTGTGGTTGACGACAGCGGAACCACTTCCGGCCAGTGCGTGGTGCGGTCAACCATTGTCAGAAGATGTTTGCACCCTTGTGAGGGCGGGAGGGGGCCTACGAGGTCCACGTGGACATGATCAAACCTTTTAGCTGGGATGTGAAACGGCTCCAAGGGAGCTCTCGTGTGTCTATGAACCTTGGCCCGCTGACAAGCCATGCCGGCTGCTGCCCACTCTCTAACTTGTTTGCGTAGGCTCAGCCATACAAATTTCTCTCCTATCATTTTGATCGAAGCGCGCACTCCCGGGTGCGCCAGAGAATGGATCGAGTCAAAAACGCGGCGGCGCCACGCGGCTGGAACCACAGGACGCGGCCGCCCAGTGGAGACATCACAGATTAGGGGGGGCATACCGTCTTGCAGCACCCTGTTCACCAGCCTTAACCCTGTTGGTCCAGACTGGAGCACGCGCACATCCGCGTCGCTAACCTGCTCTGTGGCCATGGCTGCATAATCTATCCCCACGCGGACCGGGGCTGCATGCTCTTCCGCGTCGCTAACCTGCTCCGCGGCCATGGCTGCAGAATCTATCTCTACGCGGGCTGGAGCCGCCACGGCGCGCGAGAGGCAGTCCGCCACTACATTAAGTTTACCCGCCACATGCTGGATATCGGTAGTAAACTCCGATATCGCGGCCAGCTGTCTCTGCTGCCAGCCCGACCAAGGTTCTGAAATCTTGGCCATCGCGAAAGTCAGCGGCTTGTGGTCAATGAACGTGGTGAAACGGCGTCCTTCCAGCCAAAACTGGAAGTGGCGAATGGCCAAGTGGAGAGCTAACAACTCCCTGTCGAATGCGCTGTATTTTCATTCGCTGTCACGCAGGGTCTTGCTGAAAAAGGCAAGCGGTTGCCAGGCTCCGGCTACATACTGTTCCACGACCGCCCCTATGGCCACATCTGACGCGTCAGTAGTGAGCGCTATGCGGGCCGCTGGGACTGGATGTGCCAACAACGAAGCATTTGCCAGGGCTGTTTTGACTTCAGAGAATGCGAGCTCTCGCTCCGAAGACCATTTGACTTTATTTGTGGGTTTTTGTTTTTTTAGTGCAGCATACAATGGTTGCATGAGCTGCGCTGCACGGGGGAGGAAATGGTTATAAAAATTCACCATTCCCAAAAACTCCTGTAACACTTTGACCGTTTGTGGTTGGGGAAAATTTGTTACTGCGCGCACTTTGTCAGGCAGAGGAACCGCTCCTTCTGGGGAGACGCGATGCCCCAAAAAATCAGTCTGCATCAACCCGAACTGACACTTCGCTGGGTTGATTATTAACCCATGCTCTGCCAACCTCCGGAAAACTGCCGTGAGGTGGTTTTCGTGTTCATCTTCGGACGCGCTGGCTACCAATACAGTGGGGCAAAAAAGTATTTAGTCAGCCACCAATTGTGCAAGTTCTACCACTTAAAAGATGAGAGAGGTCTCCAATTTTCATCATAGGTATACCTCAACTATGAGAGACAAAATGAGGAAAAAAAAATCCAGAAAATCACACTGAAGGATTTTTAATGAATTAATTGGTAAATTCCTCAGTAAAATAAGTATTTGGTCACCTACAAACAAGCAAGATTTCTGTCTCTCACAGACCTGCAACTTCTTCTTTAAGAGGCTCCTCTGTCCTCCACTCGTTACCTGTATTAATGGCACCTGTTTGAACTCGTTATCAGTATAAAAGACACCTGTCCACAATCTCAAACAGTCAGACTCCAAACTCCACTATGGCCAAAACCAAAGAGCTGTCAAAGGACACCAGAAACAAAATTGTAGACCTGCACCAGGCTGGGAAGACTGAATCTGCAATAGGTAAGCAGCTTGGTGTGAAGAAATCAACTGTGGGAGCAATTATTAGAAAATGGAAGACATACAAGACCACTGATAAGCTCCCTCGATCTGAGGCTCCACGCAAGCTCTCACCCCGTGGGGTCAAAATTATCACGAGAACGGTGAGCAAAAATCCCAGAACCACACGGGGGGACCTAGTGAATGACCTGCAGAGAGCTGGGACCAAAGTAACAAAGGCTACATCAGAAACACACTACGCCGCCAGGGAATCAAATCCTGCAGTGCCAGACGTGTCCCCCTGCTTAAGCCAGTACATGTCCAGGCCCATCTGAAGTTTGCTAGAGAGCATTTGGATGATCCAGAAGAGGATTGGGAGAATGTCATATGGTCAGATGAAACCAAAATAGAACTTTTTGGTAAAAACTCAACTTGTCATGTTTGGAGGAGAAAGAACACCATACCTACTGTGAAGCATGGGGGTGGAAACCTCATACTTTGGGGCTGTTTTTCTGCAAAGGGACCAGGACGACTGATCCGTGCAAAGGAAAGAATGAATGGGGCCATGCATCGTGAAATTTTGAGTGAAAACCTCCTTCCATCAGCATGGGCATTGAAGATGAAACGTGGCTGGGCCTTTCAGCATGACAGTGATTCCAAACACACCGCCCGGGCACCGAAGGAGTGGCTTCGTAAGAAGCATTTCAAGGTCCTGGAGTGACCTAGCCAGTCTCCAGATCTCAACCCCATAGAAAATCTTTGGAGGGAGTTGAAAATCTGTGTTGCCCAGCGACAGCTCCAAAACATCACTGCTGTAGAGGAGATCTGCATGGAGGAATGGGCCAAAATACCAGCAACAGTGTGTGAAAACCTTGTGAAAACTTACAGAAAACGTTTGACCTCTGTCATTGCCAACAAAGGGTATATAACAAAGTATTGAGATGAACTTTTGTTATTGACCAAATACCTATTTTACCGAGGAATTTACCAATTAATTCATTAAAAATCCTTCAATGTGATTTTCTGGATTTTTTTTTTCTTATTTTGTCTCTCATAGTTGAGGTATATCTATGATGAAAATTGCAGACCTCTCTCATCCTTTAAGTGGGAGAACTTGCACAATTGGTGGCTGACTAAATACTTTTTTACCCCACTGTATGTCGTCCAGGTAGACGAACACGAAAGGGAGATCGCGCAAAACCGCGTCCATCATGCGTTGGAACGTCTGCACCATGCCTTTAAGCCCAAACGGCATGCGCAAAAACTCGAAAAGCCCGAAAGGAGTTTTTACCGCTGTTTTGGGTATGTCCTCAGCGCGCACTGGGACCTGGTGGTAACCGCTTACCAAGTCTATTTGTTACACCCAGGAGGGGCGAAGGCGAGGAAGGATGATTGAGCCAAGCTGTTTAGACTTTGCAGCGACTGTTTATTGACTTCTCCCAGCTCACACGGCACAGCACATCACTTACACAGCACATCGCTAGATACCATCTTGTCTCAACACTCTCTCTACACTCTCTCTCGACTTCTCTCTCGAACATTCTCTGGAACACACTCACTAGAGCGCCTACACTCTTCTTCTATGGTGTTCTCTAACACTACACAGTATCTTAACATTACTGAGCGCCACCTCTGGCGTAGAAACGCTACTACTTCCATTGACAGCTCATATCTAGACAGTGCATATTCAATCCTTTAATACATTCCCTATAAATGCTCCCATTTACTATTAATCATTAAATTATAGTCTCTTAGGTACATTTATTAAGAATATTCACATTTGCCATTAGCATCTAATCCACACTGTTTCTGAGGGTTCACTAGAGGTTATCCAAAATTAACGTTTTCCTACACTCACCCCTCAAAAAGTTAATGTCGTCCCGACATTACACCTTTCTGAAAACAGTAGTTTTTTTCTCTTTTCTTCTGTCAGTTCACATCTGGTAATCATGCATTACATGTTAAGTAGGGTATCACTACACAGGAGTCAGAGTTCATTAAAGTCTATAAAGATGCCACTGGTGATTGTCCATAGTACAGCATGTATCTCCTATTCCATGCAATACATTTGCAGAAGAGGTCTTTGTGCACGATAACCTTCAACTGCTCCATCCATCATGGTGGGTATCTGCATCTTTCCTGAGAGTAAGGATACTCAATCTAGTCATAGCCTACCAAATAAACCTTTGTGTGATGCCTGTGCCTTAGTAACATACTGCAAGTCTCTTTTTGTGTTTTTAAATTTTTTTGTTCTTTTTCCCAATTTTTTTATCAACCATCACAGTAACTACCAAGTTACCTTTCAAGACATTTATGTCTGACCAATGGTTATCTTTAGCTTCTACACTTCTGTTCTAGACAGATGAAGTGCAATGAAGTGCTAGGTTGGCCTAACTTATCATAAGTCAATCTCAATGGCTGTTTTCTTATTCTTGAAGGATACGTTTTAACAGGAATCTCGTCAGGTCCCTCCTGGTCACTGGAACTGGACTCCGACACCTCATCACTCTGGTCCTCGTCTGCCTCAGCTGGATCTGGAACCATCGGATCGTCGACCTCTGGTGCCAGCTGCACCTGCGTGACGTCATCTGGGTCCTGGTCCTCATCCTCCGGAGTAGTGTCATCATGCGGGTAGAACTCCGGTGCATCGGCTCTCAGTGGACTCTGCTCTTGATCCTTCCCAGCTCGTAATCCAGTTATGGCATTCCAACCCTCTTCATCTTCATCATCCGTGTTGCTTTGTCTGTCCACATGCCTTTGTCTTTTAGAGTCTCTTTCTCTCATTTTCTTAGAGGCATGTTTCACTGTTTCCATGGGAAGAAAGTCACATGGTAACAAAAGGTTTCTGTGTATGACCCGAGTGCGTCCCTTGCCAGTTTCAGGTCTGATTTCATATACTGGACTGTCTGGGTACTTCTTTTGGGTCACGACATACACCTTGTCTTCCCAGTATGATCTTAATTTTCCTGGCCCACCTTTATCGGTCAAGTTTCGAACCAATACTCTGGATCCAGGGAGTAATTCAGCACCGTGAACCTTCTTATCATAAAGTGCTTTACTTCTCATCCCTTCTTTGTTTGCTGTTTTAGAAGCGAGTTTGTAAGCTTCAGTCATTGTAGCTCTCCACTTTTCAGCATAGTCTTGCTGAGAAACACTCTGCTCTCTTGTTGTGAGGCCAAACATCAGATCAATAGGCAACTTTGGACTACGACCAAACAACAGAAAATATGGTGCGTACCCCGTAGCTTCACTACGCGTACAATTATAGGCATGAACCACTTTTGCCAGAGAGGACTTCCAGTCTTCCTTAGCTGCTTCAGGCAAATTTCTGAGCATTGCCAACAGTGTACGATTAAATCGTTCCACCTGCCCATTCCCTTGGGGATGGTAGGGCGTTGTTCGGGACCCCTGCACACCACTGTACTCTTGGAGTTTTGCAAAAAGTTTATTTTGGAACTCTCTTCCCTGATCATGATGGAGTCGTGTGGGGAAACCAAACTTGAGGGCAAAATCTCCAAAGATCTTCTCAGCAGCGGTGTGGGCAGCTTTGTTACGACATGGGTAAGCCTGGGCAAAACGAGTAAAATGGTCCATTACAACCAGGATATACTCATATCCTCCTTTGCACTCCTCCAAATGCAGGAAATCCACTGACACTAATTCAAATGGGTACGTGGTGACAATGTTAGTCAGTGGTGCCCTTGTTATCTTATTGGGACGTTTGTTCTTTAAACAACTGCAAACTCTCGTGATGTAGTGCTCCACATCTCTTTGCATATGAGCCCAATAAAAACGCTCTCTTATCAAGTTCATCACTCTCTCTGCCCCTAAATGGCCCATGTTTTCATGGAGCTCTTTGAACACGAGTTTGTGAAATTTCTGGGGTAGGAGTAGCTGGTCATGTGTTGCCGTTCTCCTGTAAAGCAGTCCATCATCCTCCAAGTACAGCTTGTGTTTCTGCCTGACTAAAGCTGCAATTTTACTGTTCTGCTGCTTTACACTTCTTGGCCATCGTTTTGATAACACATAGCGCAACACCTCTCCAATCACGGAGTCTTCTTCTTGAGCTCTTTTTATATCAGTCTTTGATATTTCAGCTATAGAGCTGACTTCTTGTTCTGCTTCACTAATGAGAGTAGAAATGGTGACTGGGCAGAGCCATGGTTCATTTTCTTGTGACTTTACCTTGACTGCCTGTGTCACACAATTCATCACATCAGGATCAACATTCTGTGTGCATTTGTTCATGTACTGCTCCATATCTAGAGGCATACGTGAAAGTCCGTCTGCATCTCTGTTTGCTTTTCCAGGGCGATACTTAATCACAAACTGGAAATCAGCTAGTTCTGCTACCCACCTCTGTGTGGTTGCATTTAACTTTGCGGTGGTGAGCACATACGTTAGGGGATTATTGTCCGTATAGACAGTGAATGGTGGAGAGTAGTACAGATAATCCCGAAACCTCTCACAGATGGCCCACTTCATGGCAAGAAACTCCAGCTTCCCTGAATGAAGGTGGTAGTTCTTTTCTGAATTTGACAGTGTCCTGGAGCCATATGCTATCACCACCAGTTTGTCTTGTTGTCGCTGGTATAACACCGCCCCAAGCCCCGCCTGTGAAGCGTCACAGTGTAAAATTAAGGGTTCTTCAAAGTTCGGGTAACCTAACACTGGGGGTTGGGTAAGAAGGTCAACAAGCTGACAAACTACTGCTTGATGCTCTGGGCGCCACCTGATCACATGAGATGAGGGTAAGTGGCCACCATCATTCTTTTTGACATGTTTCTTTAAGTTTTTCTTTGCTTTGTCTGTGTGATCTTTAACCAGAAGGTCGTAAAGAGGCTTTGCTATACGAGAGAAGTTTGGAATATAGCTACGGTAATATGAAATAAAACCTAGCAATTTCCTTAGCTCTCCAACAGTGGAAGGTTGCTGCTGTTTGAGTGTCTGCACTGGAGCAATGTCCGCAGGGTCCATGGTGTAACCCTGTCCTGTTACCATTTTACCAAGAAAACGTACCTGCTGCTTGAATAACTCACATTTCGGTGAAATGTGGCTAAACTGTCATCTCTGCTGGAGTTCGAGTTCCACCCTATGCAGGACATACTGAATGCACTGAGGAGCTCATTTAGCAGCAGACTACATCATCCCAGGTGCACAACCGAGAGGTTTCGCAGGTCCTTCCTACCAACGGCTGTCAGACTGTACAACCTAAGCAGGGCTGCTCGCAGAGATAGCAAAAAGACGTAACAAACTAATAGTTTTTTGAATGCAAAAGATGCAATAGACTTACACAATGGTCCCCTCCGGCATACAACTAGGAAAATACCGGTTGCTATGGAGAGTGAGAATATGTATGGGCACATAATCATACCATGTAGGATAACTAAGTAGACGGTTGTGCTGTTTCATCCCATCTAGCAACAATGCTCTGCACTGTGTGTGTTTATATATTTACATACTTATTCCATCTAGCTACAATGCTCCGCACTGGGTGTGTTTATGTTTATATATCTATATATTTATTCCATCTAGCTACAATGCTCCGCACTGTGTGTTTATATATCTACATATTATTCCATCTAGCTACATTGCTCCGCACTGTGTGTTTACATATTCATATATTTATTCCATCCAGCTACAATGCTCTGCACTGTGTGTCTGTGTGTGTGTATATACAGTATATATTTTATAGTAATATGTACATATGTATATTAGCTGCTCTTGCTTGCTTGTTTTTTTTCTTGCCTTCTGATTGTTGCTCTGAGTGTTGCTATCCCTGTGCTGTTGCAATCCTGGAATTTCCCCGTTGTGGGACTAATAAAGGCTTATCTTATCTTATCTTATCTTATTTCCGGGGAGTCAACTTCACTCCATGACTTTGATAGTGGTGCAGGACGCTTCTCAGGTCTCGCAAGTGATCTTCAAAAGTCTGTGAATGAACAAGGTTATCATCGAGGTAAGGCAGACAAACATCATCTCTCAACCCCCACAAGCACTCCTCCATAGATCTTTGGAATGCTGCTGGTGCTGAGGACAAACCAAATGGAATCCTTACCCACTCGAACAAACCCTAGGGAGTGATAAATGCAGTGAGGGGTCTACTCGACTCTTCCAGGAAACCCTGATGATACGCCTTCCCTTGGTCAAGGACTGAAAACCACACACTCCCACTTAGACTGTTCAGCATATCCTGTATGCGGGGAATTGGGTGTCTGTCTGGGATAGACTTCTTGTTCAATTCTCTAAAGTCACAACACAAACGCAGACCTCCATCTTTCTTTCGCACACAGACAATTGGACTGGAATACGATGACTTGGATTTGGTGATCCAGCCCCTGTTAAGCAGGTCTTCTAAATACTCCTTTACTTCTTTATGAAGTGGTTTGGGAACAGAAACATAAGTCTTTTTGACAGGATCGTGATCTTTGAGTCGGATCTTCAACTGTAAAGAGGGAATTGTCCCTACATCATACTCATCACGGGAAAACGCTTGCCGTTCCTCCTGTAGTAGCTGTTTTACTTGCTCTTGCTGTATGGGCGAGAGATGATCAAGGGGAACTGGAGGGTCCCACATGTCCATAGTCTCTTTGACAGCACAGTTCATCTTGGTCTCTTTAGTTCTTCCTGTCTCACTTGTCGTTGGGTCGACGGTCGCTTGGTTTACAGCAGGGGGTCTAATATCTGCTGGATAAGCAGTTTTAACTCTCTGCGTTTCCCCCAAAATGGTCTTAGCGGGCAGCTGGATATCACGGGACGTACTGTTTGTTATAGGTACTTTGAACATAGATCGCTTCCCTTTCCATAACTGCACCAACCCACTTTGCATCTGCAAACCCTCTGGTAACTGGGTGTACTGACTCGGCTCAAATAAGACGTCTTGTGTGTCTGGAAGTGAGCCTGCTCTGACACAACCTTTGACTGTTTTGGTTTGGCCAGCAGGGATGGTAACCAACTCACTGCCAACTTTTACCATTCCTTCCCCCAGCCTATCCTCCTCACTTTGCATCACTTTCAAAAACACCTCTGTTTTCTTAGTCAAATGAGAAGGCTGCACTAACAGCTTCACTGATGGCGCAAGGGGATTAAATGCCCATCTTCAGGACATGGTCAATCACGTTGAACCCAATGATAGGCGGCTCTGCCACTCCGTCCTCCTTCACCACTAGCACAGGAACTAAGAGTTCCACCGGTGGGCGACTAACTGTCGGCAGCTTAAATGTGACTTCGACCCACCCTGAGAATGGAATCGGTGTCTGGTTCACTGCCCTCCCATTCAGGATATTTGGACCCACTAACTCGGCTAAATCTCTGACGGTGGTGTGTGGCAGGTGCTCCTGTCTCCAGGTGTCATTCATTAAACAAACCTGTGACCCTGTGTCCCACAATGCTTGTGTCTCCTTGTCATCGAGGAAGCAGGTGATGACACATTTTTTTCCAACCAAATTGAGTAACTGTAATTGACGATTAGGGGACAGTAGATTAACACGGACCGTTTCTACAGGAGGTACCTCGGCCTGAGCTACCAGCCTTGCTTCTAACCTCCGAATACTGTCAGTAACGAGCTCATACAGTTCTTGTGTGTTAGCTTGTTCTGATGTGGTTGCGACAGTATTGGCCGCCGTGTCTACTTGCCCTGTTCCTCTTCCGAGTCTCCTCCCTATCCGACATTCCCTTGACATGTGGCCGCTGACTCCACACCTGAAGCAGTGGTTGCATTGTTCACCATTGCTGGTGGACTGACATCTCTTGCAGCCACGTGTCCTCCTGGCTCTTTGAGCGCGAGGTACTCTGGGAGACCCACGTGTTGCCTTTTTGATCTCCTCCATGTCACTCTTCAGCTGCGTGACTATGTTCAGGAGCTCAGATTCCGTACGGGTCACTGTGCTTTGGGATTTAAGGATTTTTCCTTTTGTCGATGGTAGGGGGCGCTCTTGGCCATCTACTTCTCTCTCGGTTGCATACTGACCCGTCAGATTTTCCACTCGGCATTCTCGAACCTTTAGTTCTTTTGTGTGCCTTTTAAATTTCTGATGCCGTTCCCATTCAAGACTGGCTGCTGCATTCATCTTTGAAATCAGTAGCTCGTCGGTGACGGCAGGATCCTCCAAATAACGCTTCAGTTGATATTTCACATCAACACTGATCAGTCCTGTTTCCACCGCCCTCAGAAACTTCCTCTGAATAAGATCAGAACTAAACTGCTCTTCGGTGCCAGGCTCTCTGGATGCTGCTAAAAGTCTTTCCTTTAGCTCAATGGCACGAAACAGGAAGTTCTGAGGTGACTCATTACTGTCTTGTGTGAGATTTATCAGACGATGATACAAGTCAGTGGAACTATCTTCTTTATAATGTCCTCGCAGGATTATGCGCAGCTGTGGCAGTGTGAGATCTGACTTAATCTCCAGCATAGTGCGCAAACTCAATCCAGGACTCACTGCTTTGACAACAGCCTCAATTATCTCAGCCTCACTGTGCTTTTTCTTTAAGCCCATATCGATCTGGTGAGTGAGATTGGAATAAGACAACTTGTCTTTTTGGCCCCTCTCCCCTATCTGCCCATTTATCTTAAACTCCCGTTTAATGATCACTTCTGGCGGTAGGGGCGCTGTGGGGACCGCGGGCTGTATCACAAAATGGCGGCTCGGTGGCGCGGCCTCGGGCTGTGTCTCAAAATGGCGGCCCGGTGGCGGCGCGGCCTGATCATCCGTCAGCCGTATTATTTCTTCTTCAACCCGTTTAGTTGAGTCAATAATACTTTCATGCAGAGCGGCATACTGGCTCTGTAAACTGGTGAGTGCCTCCGCCTCGCGGCTCGTGCCTGCCGTTGTCGCTGCCTGCGTCAACGGTTCACTTAGCTTAGCTTTGTTAGCACATGCTATTAGCCTTAGCAGAAACTCGCGGACAACATCCTCCTCTTCACGTTCGATGGCTTTCTCCACCTCCTCAATTAACAGTCGTATCAGCGTGTACTTCTTAGACGGTTCGGCTGGGCTTATCTTTGCAAATAAACAGACCTCATTTAGCTGTTCGGCCCGTAACGGCACCAAGGCCTCAGTTAGCTTAGCTTGTAGCTGCTCCAGCTCCATTGTTACGGCCTCTCTTTTCTTTTTTTATTTGCACACTCACCGTCTTATACACGGCTGAACCATCCTCTGCTACCAAGTTTTGTTACACCCAGGAGGGGCGAAGGGGAGGAAGGATGATTGAGCCAAGCTGTTTAGACTTTGCAGCGACTGTTTATTGACTTCTCCCAGCTCACACGGCACGGCACATCACTTACACAGCACATCGCTAGACACCATCTTGTCTCAACACTCTCTCTCGACTTCTCTCTTGAACATTCTCTGGAACACACTCACTAGAGCGCCTACACTCTTCTTCTATGGTGTTCTCTAACACTACACAGTATCTTAACATTACTGAGCGCCACCTCTGGCGTAGAAACGCTACTACTTCCATTGACAGCTCATATCTAGACAGTGCATATTCAGTCCTTTAATACATTCCCTATAAATGCTCCCATTTACTATTAATCATTAAATTATAGTCTCTTAGGTACATTTATTAAGAATATTCACATTTGCCATTAGCATCTAATCCACACTGTTTCTGAGGGTTCACTAGAGGTTATCCAAAATTAACGTTTTCCTACATATTTTAGAAAAAATGCGCGCCCCCGCCAAATGAACTGAAAAATCTTGGATGTGCGGGATCAGGTAGCGGTCGTGCGCTGTAGCGTTGTTCAGCCTGCGGAAATCACCGCAAGGTCGCCACGAGCCATCAGCTTTCGGGACCATGTGAAGCGGTGAAGCCCATGGGCTCTTCGAACGCCTGATGATGCCCAACCTTTCCAGGTTGGCGAACTCCTCGCGCGCTATGGTCAGTTTAGCTGAATCCAAGCGCCGAGCTTTTGCAAAAACGGGCGGTCCGGTGGTAGTAACAAAATGTTCCACCCCGTGTTTAGCTACGGTCGCCGAAAATGTTGGGACCGTGAGTGCTGGGAACTGAGTCCACTCGAATGTACGGCCGTGTAAAGACAGAAGCAGAGTCCTCTCACCGAAGGTCTTAATCGCCGAGCCATTCGCTGCTGACACCCCAGGACCACTGGAAGGCGCCAGCCAGTCAGCGTAGGAAGGTGTGATGAAACTCAACTGGGAGCCGGTGTCCACGAGGAAATGCCTCCCCGAGCGCGCATCCCTCAAGTAGAGCAGCTTGTTCTCCTCTCCGAGGGCCGCAGCTGCTACCGACTCCCGGTCTTGGCGTTTCCCGAGCGCTTGAAATGGCACGGTGGAATGCACTTGCGTGCCCTCTCTGCGAAGCGGCGATGGTAGAAGCAAAGGACGTCGTCTGCTCCGTGTTTCCTGGCCCCTGCCGCCGCTGTTGTCGGTGAGTCTGGTGCTGCAGCCACTGGCCCCCTGCCATCTCCAGACGTTGCGCCATGCTCTGCTGCTGCAGCCGTAGCCGCGCACCGTTTATTGGCGTCGACGAGTCGTTGCGCCTCCTGGCCCAGCTCGTGGTAGTCTCATCGGGCCAACAGTGGTGAACTGGCCAAGATCACTCTCACCGCTGACTGTAGGGTCCTGAGGAAAAGGTGGGTGAAGATGAAGTTATCATCTTCGGAGTCTCTCAAACTCAACATCTTCCCCATCAGGTCTGCAGGTCTGTCGCTCTCAAATTCAGTCAGCGCCAGGAGCCTCTCTGCTCGCTCCTCCACCGAGGGGATGAAGTAACGGATGAGTGCAGCCTTCAACGTGCTGTACTTGTTGCTGTCCGGCGGGTGGTTGATCAGGCTCTCCACTCGCTGGGCTGTGTGGTTGTCTAGCTTTGCAACCACATGGTAGAACTTTGTGGCGTCTACCGAAATCCTCCGGAGGTGGAACTGTGCCTCGACTGCGTTAAACCAGGAGCGCGGATTGTTCTGCCAGAAGTCTGGTAGCTGAACTGTGGCTGCATTCGTTTGGCTGGCTCCTGACGAGTCTGGCTCGGGAGAATTGCCTCCGCTCATGATACATCTTAGGGTCACCAGTGTGGAGAAGTGTGGAAGGACGAGGCCGAGTTTATTTCTCAAGTCCAGTTTTATTCACATTCACATTCTCCAACATCCAAAAACAGAAAGAGAGTGAATCCCCCAACATCTGTCCCTTTTATACCCCAAGACATCAAAGCACACAATCACATTGTCTTTTAATCCCAAATCACAATGCATCCCCCTCCAGGTCTTCTACGCCTCCACCTAAAGTCCTGGTGGTCAGGAAATCCCTCAAAGCCATCTCTTTGCATACAAAAGGCCAGATTTCACATCCTCCTGTTACCCCTAGGAGGTTCAGTCCTTTTGTTCCTCTGAGACGTGAAGCATACAATAAGCATACAGTAATATACATGTGAAGAATATGAAACCCACATATGTGCACCACAATGGAACGATTTTGGACCTGAATTAAAATCATGTACAACGCTTGGACAATTTAAACAAAAACTAAAGGAAGAAAGACTCCAAACATACTGTATATACAAGATGACATGTAAAATCACATAAGGATTGTCATATCCAGCCTGCGTTGTGTTGTAGCTTAGTTTTTTTGTCACATTTTGTCTTAGCTTCCTTCTGAATTGTAATCGCTCTTGTTTTGTTTTTTTCTTTTGAATTCTTGGATGGAACATGGGTGGGCAATATAAGCTGCGGCTTCAGCCATCACCCATTTCGGATAACTTATGTTGAACTGTATAATCAGAGGAGTTATTGTCTAAGTTGACCTTGTTGGATTTTCTTTCCCCCTTTGTTATATTATTCAGTTTCTTTTAACCTGTACTTTTAATCTATCCGAAATAAATAAAGATTCATTCATTCATTCATTCATTCATAAAAAAACCTTCACTTTTACTCAATTACATTTGGTTGTACTCTTTGAGTTGCTTTGATGTTCATATTTCAAAAGTTAAACCCAAATTGGCTTTCAGCAGGATTAGATCTTTTGTGGCTAATGTGGTCATTCATAAAAATGTAATTTATTGCTGTTTACTTTGTCTTTATATGATATTGGATTATATAAGAAAACACATGTGGATAGTTGCAAATTAATCACAAAAACTTGGAAATTTATAAGATGCTGCAAACTTATTAGAAAAATGTTAGAAAAATTAGGAAATTCACATAAACTGGCCAGAAAAAAGAGAAAACAGTCCCAAATGTGGAAGAAAAAAGTAATAAATTTACAAGAAAAAAAAGTCACAGCTTTTATGAGGAGAAAACTAAAAAAATTAAGAAAAGACTTGAAAATTTAAGGAGGAAAAAAGCTCTCAGATATGCCAGAATGTAGTTACTATGCACTAAACAGAGTGGTGGCCTAGTGGTAGAGCATCCACCCTGTACCCGAGAGGTTGTGGGTTCACGCCCCAGTTCGGTCATACCAAAGACCATAAAAATTGTACTTTCTGCCTTCTAGCTTGGTGCTCAGCATAATAGAACCTGCAAAGGAAAGTTGGTTACCCAGCCATGGGGGCAGCACAAGCCAGGGTACTCCTAGTTCAAGTCCCAAGCTTGGGTAAATGTGGAGGGCTGCGTCAGGAAGGGCAGCCGGCGTAAAATCTCTGTCACATCCAATAATAGCATGCAGACCCTGCAGCTATGCAGGACTAATATGAAGACAACGCAAGGAAGGATAGTTAATATCCACTACTTAAGAAACTTTTTTTGTAGATACTTTCTCACGCTTACTCAAGTTTTGGTGACTACGTTTACTTATATTTGAGTTATTATTAATATCACAAGGGATAACTACTTTTACTTGAGTAACATTTTTGGCCATTCTACCAAATCAAATCAAATCAAACTAGAAAAGCACTCGGAGAGCGCAGACCTCCGCCAAGCGCCAGAGTTCCCCCCATACAGTGTTTGTGTGTACGTTTTCAGATTCCTTGACCATGAAAACAAATGACTAGCAATTGGATTGACAATGATAGGATTAGTAGTTCAGTAGTTATTCATGAAAATGGCATTTTCTGTAATGGCGGTTTTCTTGTGGACGGTGATCCGGATCATCCCCAAAATTTAATCAGTTCTTCCTTGTACCATTTCCAACAACGCCTGAAAGTTTCATCGAAATCCGTCCAAAACTTTTTGAGTTATCTTGCTAACCAACAGACGAACAGACAGACAAACTCCGGCAAAAACATAACCTTCTGGTGGAGGTAATCAACCTTTATTGTCATATTGCTGTACATACAACAGTAGTGCAGGCAAGATGAAATTACGTTTCTCTCGGCATCCATATAAGTTAAAGAACATGATTTAAGACACACTCACACATATCTTCACCCCCCACCCCACCACATCCATTTACGCATCCCTGAGACATACTTGAAAAAAAAACTAACTAACTATAATATACAAATAATGTACATAATGCCCGTAGGTGCAGTAGTGTATACGAGAGATTCCGGATCAACTGTTCAGCATCCTAACAGCTTGTGGAAGGAAGCTGTTAATCAGTCTGGTGGTTCTGCCTCTGATGCTCCGGAATCGTTTGCCAGATGGCAGAAGTTCAAAGTGTTTATGCAGAGGGTGAGAACGGTCCTTGACAATCAATGTTCAGTGCCCTGCTCCTACAACAGTTCTGAAAAAGTTCTTGGACAGAGGGGAGGGAGACTCCAATTACCCTCTCAGCTCCCTTAACTATCCTCTGCAGGGCTTTTTTGTTTGACATACTGCAGCTGGAGTACCATGTAGCAATGCAGTGTGTCAGAACACTCTCCACCACACCTCTGTAGAAGGTCCTGAGGATGCAGATGGGGAGAGAGGCCTGTTTGAGTTTCCTCAAGAAGTGCAGTCTCTGCTGGGCCCGCTTCCTGATCCCCAAGGAATTCTTTTTTTTTCCACAATATCTTTATTGAACCCTTTTTTTTTAACAAACATGATACAAACAATCAAACACTAACACTAAAGTACTACAAAAAAAAAAAAAAAAAAAGATGCACTAAAAACACCAACAACCACCAGCAAAATCAAATCTTCAACAATGCTCCTCTGTTTAGTCTAGACAATCCAATACATAAGTATACATATTATGTTCACCAGTTTGGAATTTACAAGGTCCACACACATCATTCACCTTCTTCTTCAAGAGTTATGTTTAAATTTTTTACATAATCAATAAAAGGTCTCCATATATTCTCAAACACAATTTCCTTTGATTTCAGTATATATGTTATTCTTTCTAATGGAAGGTTTGTTAACATCTGTCTTAACCACTGAGTCACATCTGGTCTATGAGTCTTTTTCCATAATAGTGCAATACATTTTTTGGCATTAAGCAAACTGAGGTCTATGAATGTTCTTTCACTTTTATTAAAATTATGCTTTTCTGGGTACAGACCCAACAAAAACAATTTAGGATTCAATATGATTTGTTTTGAGATTATTTTTTCAATTGTTACCCTCACCTCTTCCCAAAACATTCTTATTAATCTACATTCCCATACACAATGAAATAGAGTTCCTTTACTTTCCATGCATTTTGTGCATGTATCTGGTATATTTTTGTTATATTTATTTAACTCCTCTGGTGTAACATACATCCGCATTAACCATTTGAAATGTATCAATTTAAGGCGTACATTTATTGATTTGGTTTGAGCTTCTGTACAAGCCAATTCCCATTGTTCCTCTGAAATTTCAGTTTGCAGATCTTCTTTCCAGTAGTTTAATCTTTTCAGTGAATTTTCACTTGAAGATAGTGTCAATGAGTTATAAAACTCTGAAATAATACCCTTTCTTTTACTATCTTTCATCATCATTTTTTCCAAGGATGAATAAATAGGTCGAGTGAGAGCTTTATTTTGATTTGATCGAATAAAGTTTCTAAGTTGAAGATATTTAAAAAAATGTGTTCTATTGAGATTAAATTTGATCCTCAGCTCTTCAAAAGACATTATGTTACCTGCCCCAAGGAATTCTTGCTCCAGGTCAGGTCCTGCGAGATCTGCACTTCGAGGAACTTGATGTTCTCCACTCTCTCCACTAAACAGCCGCTGATGCTGAGGGGGACGTGTTCAGGCTGTGACCGCCGGAAGTCGATAATCATCTCCTTCGTTTTGTCTATGTTGAGCACCAGATTGTTCTCCCTGCACCAGCCCTCCAGGTCTCTCACTTCTTCCCTGTACATTGATTCCTCATCCCTCTGAATAAGTCCCACCACCGTGGTGTCGTCTGCAAACTTAATAATCTGGTTCCTCTCGTGTCTGGATACACAGTCATGTGTTAGAAGTGTAAACAACAATGGACTGAGTACGCAGCCTTGAGGGGATCCGGTGCTCAGCGTGACAGAGTTGGAGATGTTGTTTCCAACCCGGACAGATTGAGGTCTCTCAGTCAGGAAATCCAGGATCCAGAGACATGTGGCGGTGTTCAGACCAAGAAGGAGTAATTTCTCCATCAGTCTCTGGGGAATAATGGTGTTGAATGCTGAACTGAAATCAATGTACAGGAGTCTGGCATAGGTGTCTTTCTGATCCAGGTGGGTGATGACAGGTGAGTGCAGAGTGGTGACTATAGCATCCTCCATGGAGCGGTTTGAACGATATGCAAACTGGAGCGTGTCGTGTGATGCAGGGAGGCAGGCTGTAATGTGTGGTTTGACAAGCCGTTCAAAACACTTCATCACAATTGGTGTCAGTGCAACAGGACGATAGTCATTCAGACAAGACACAACTGGTTTCTTTGCCACCAGTACAATGATAGAGGTCTTGAAGCATCTGGGAACGATGGCCTGACTCAGGGAGATGTTATAAATGTCAGTCAGTACATCCGCCAACTCACTCGCGCAGTCTCGAAGCACACGTCCTGGGATGTTGTCCGGACCTGCAGCTTTATGTGGGTTGACTCTGGTTAGGGTCCTCCGTGTGTCCGCTGTGTTGATGGTAAAAGCTGGTCCGACCGATGGTGGGGATGGGCCAGCCCTCCCTCTGATTGTCGGGTTTGATGCTTCAAAACGTGCAAAGAAGTTGTTGAGCCTGTCTGAAAGCGAAGCGTCGTCATCATCGACCCCCTGCCTAGACTTATAGCCCGTCAGTGTCCGAACTCCCTGCCACATCTGCTTGGTGTTCCTAGTATCACAGAGGTGTCCCTGGATTTTCTCCGCATAGGCGCGTTTCGCCGTCTTAATTCCCTTTGAGAGCGCAGACCTGGCTGAGCAGAGAGCGATCCTGTCCTTCGCGCTGAAGGCTGCTGCATCTCTGGCTGTAAGCAGTGAGCGCACCTCTGCGGTCATCCAGGGCTTATGGTTTCTGTGGTTTCCGTGGTTTCAACCACTGGCTCTTGGTTTTAGTGTGATCAAGGGTTACATCTGATCAATTTTTAATCAGCTTTTTAATTTGAGTTCCAGTTTAAGATTGACATGTGGCAGCAGCACTTTTTTTCAGCGTTACAGACATTTATGTGAGTCGCCTAGACAGACATAGGAAGAGTGGTGTCCAAAGTCACGACCCTAGTCTGACCTGGATGAAGGAAATGGTCACGTTGCTCGAGACAAAGCAGGGCAAAGGAGCGTCTGTGGGGCTGGCAGGTTGGGCTCAAACAATGGGTCCATGCTCTTAGGCCATTGGCCAAACAAAAGCCAAAAGAACCCCCCCTCCCCCCTCCCACGTTGCAGTAGAGCTGGCATTTCACACTGGCCTGTGAACAGCCATTCAGTCATCCTACTGTTTAACCTGACCCCTGGCCTGCACGGAAATTAAGACCAGTCTCTCCGTGATGTATGTCAGCAATTGGGTTTATTTCAGCTAGCCTTCAGCTTTGCTCCACGTTAATCAGTATGATTGTGATTTCAACCCCAAAACTCACACTGTCTCCTGTTTTGTCATTTCTGAAAGGGATTCCTCAAAGCCTGTAATCAGTAGACCGCCCAATAAATAATGTGAAGTAATGGCTTCCCGGGGAGCAAGCCGCACGAACCAGACCCTTCGTCTAGCTAAGATAAGCCTTTATTAGTCCCACAACGGGGAAATTCCAGGATTGCAACAGCACAGGGATAGCAACACTCAGAGCAACAATCAGAAGGCAAGAAAAAACAAGCAAGCAAGAGCAGCTAATACATATGTACATATTACTATAAAATATATATATACACACACACACACACAGACACACAGTGCAGAGCATTGTAGCTGGATGGAATAAATACATGAATATATGAACACACAGTGCAGAGCATTGTAGCTAGATGGAATAAATATGTAAATATATAAACACCCACAGTATGGAGCATTGCAGCTAGGTGGAATAAATATGCAAGTATATAAACACACACAGTGCGGAGCAATGTAGCTAGATGGAATAATATGTAGATATATAAAAACACAGTGCGGAGCATTGTAGCTAGATGGAATAAATATATAGATATATAAATATAAACACACCCAGTGCAGAGCATTGTAGCTAGATGGAATAAATATGTAAATATATAAACACACACAGTGCAGAGCATTGTTGCTAGGTGGGATGAAACAGCATAACCGTCTATTTAGTTATCCTACATGGTATGATTATGTGCCCATACATATTCTCACCCTCCATAGCGACCGGTATGTTCCTAGTTGTATGCCGGAGAGGACCATTGTGTAAGTCTATTGCATCTTTTGCATTCAAAAAAAACTATTAGTTTGTTACGTCTTTTTGCTATCTCTGCGAGCAGCCCTGCTTAGGTTGTACAGTCTGACAGCCGTTGGTAGGAAGGACCTACGAAACCTCTCGGTTGTGCACCTGGGATGATGTAGTCTGCTGCTAAATGAGCTCCTCAGTGCATCCAGTATGTCCTGCATAGGGTGGAACTCGGACTCCAGCAGAGATGACAGTTTAGCCACCGTCCTTCTCTCTCCTATCTCCTCCGGAAGAATCAGAATCAGAATCAGGTTTATTGCCATTGTTCATGTAGTACACAAACTAGGAATTTGTCTCGGTACAATGCTGCAACATTAAACATGATAAGATAAGAGAAATAAACTATACATGTAATAAAGTGTAGGATAAGATTAAGTGATACTGGTCAACAGTTAAAATATATATTAGCCAGCAGCAGATACTGTGGAGAACTATATAGTGCAGTCGGTAATGCAGGAAGAAAACAGTATCCTCCATCCTCCATAGCTCAGCCTGATCCAAGCCTGAGAGGGGCACCTACATGACCCTATCTGCTCCTGATGAGCGCTCCTCCCCTTTACCTGTCCAGGGCTTGGTTCAAGGTGTGGGGGCTGCATATCAAACAGACTGAGTGAGGCCTTTGAAGTTGGTGGAAACACAAATGCTGGTTTGAGAAGAGTTGTAACAGCTTATTTGTTCCCTTTAGTCATTCATTGAGCTGGTTGTTTAATGTGTGTGTCTTCAAAGGACTGCAGCATGTACCAGTGGTACAGTAGCCAGGGAGGCCCTGAGAGATGCGTGGCCTGAAGAGTTTGTGGGAAGGCCATCTGGCTTCCTGTTCCTTAGATTTGATATTGATTTATTGACTGTATATGGGAAGATAAGGGGGCAACAGCTGCCACAAATTCTCCACTGCAGACAATGGACCTCCTGGTCATTTGCATCCTGGCTAAAAAGGCAACACATTATCCATAGTTTGGCTTTTACAAGGAAATTTAAGAAGTAAGTTGGTACAAATTCCTCTTCATGTCTTTTTCAGAGAAACAACAAATCTTTAACTCCACTCAGATTTTATCCCAATAATCCCATGTTCCAACTGAAATAGTTGCATTCATGCTTTAACAGAATTATCACACATAAACCCTTTTGTAGGTCTTCAGATTTATTCCTGATTATACACTTTAATGGCTGTGTTTAAGCACATTTACAACTGCAGAAATAACAATTTAAATGTTTATTGCTGTAAAGACTAATCCCAGTAGTGGGTACAAGATTGCATTAACTATCCCCTACAGATCCTTTCACAGTTTACACTTTAACAAAAAGCATTAATCTAAAGTTAGGTTTCTATGAATAGCAAATGTGTAAACTGGGAACAGTTTGGTCTGAGCTGTGCTGTTAGAGGTGTGAACATGGTGCCAGAGTGAATTGTGCTTATGCTTGATTTTTCTCACCAGAATACCCCCTTTAAAGAATAGACACAAACACACAGATAGACTCTAGTGTCAAGCCTGTTCCTCTTGACCACCCCCAGTCTTTCCTCTCTTTTTCCTCCCCGGGCAGCACAGTCCTGTGATGTGACTGCCTGAGATAATGAGGTGAGAACTTTATTGCTGTTGCCTGTGAGCCTGGACCAGTCTGCAAGGACTGGGGTCCTCTGTGCTGACTCTCTGGTGTTGGGCGCCCTCTGTTGATTGCAGTTGGTTTGCACTGAAATTGCAGTTAACTGTCCCCCTCAGGTCCTCCAGTAAATACACTTCAAAGTGGGAGATCAAGAGCCAAATTGGGCATGACACCCGAGGAATAACAAGATGGCAGCCACCAAAAACACAAAGGACTACAGAATTCTCCCACACTGCCTCTTGTAGTACCACTCCTTCATTCAGGCAAGTGATATACATACAGGAAGAAGGCAGTGCTCTGTCTGTGTTCTATACAAATAGTGGGAGGAGCAGCGGAAGGACAGCAGAGAAGACAGGCTTGAGATAGTGAAGTTCTGTTTGATTTCTGAAGCATTAATTGATAAGATGAGGCATGAAGTCAACATCACACCACTAATCTTTCCAGAAAGATATTCTGTATTGCTGTCTTTCAAGATATATTAGACAGCGAGATAAAATAATTTCATAGAATTTTCACACTGAGCTTTTTGGGTTTACTTGATCCTCTAGTTGGGGACAAACACGGAGGGAGGGGGGGAGGGCCAAACGCACAGCCACCGGGTTGATAATTCTGGAGATGGTGAAGGGACCGATGAAACGTGGAGCCAGCTTCCTCTTCTAGGCCTTAAGATTAATGTCCCAGGAAGATAACCAGACCTGTTGGCCTATCTGGTAGCTGGGGGCCGGCTTCCTGTGGCGATTAGCCGTGGCACTGTTGTGCACCGCCGTGCGTAAAGGTGCCTCGCGCGCCCTGGACCACAAGCTCCAGCAGCGTCTCACATGCACCTGGATGGAGGGGACGGTCAACTCACTCTCCTGCTCGGGAAACAGAGGGGGGTCGTAGCCCAACGATGTCCGGAAGGGGGACATCCCAGTAGCCGAAGACCGAAGACTGCAGGCCGAAGACCCTGCAGCGTGAGGGCCTCCTCACGCTGCAGGAGTGGCGTCACTGGCTGGAGGGGGCAGCCCAGCCTTTTGTGGTCTGGACAGACCACAAGAATCTAGAGTATTTGAGGTCAGCCAGGCGTCTGAATGCCCGCCAGGCGCGCTGGTCCCTGTTCTTTGCTCGGTTCCAGTTCACGATCACCTACCGTCCAGGCTCCAAGAATGGGTTGCCCGACGCCCTGTCTAGACAGTTCGCCCCTGAGGCCCTGGAGGAGCTGGATCACACCATCCTGCCCAGCTCGTGTGTTGTGGGGGCGGTTTCCTGGTCCATCAGGGACAAAATCCGCAGGGTGCAGGAGATCGAATCGAACCCTGGCGGCGGCCCGGATGGGAGGCTCTTCGTTCCATCGGCGGTTCGGTGGGAGGTCATTCACTGGGCCCACACGTCTAAGCTCGCCTGTCACCCTGGCGTCTCCCGACTGGTGGACCTCCTTCAACGCTCTTTTTGGTGGCCCGGTCTCCAGAAGGACGTCGCCAATTACGTCCGGGCCTGCCCCCAGTGTGCTACTGGCAAGACCCCGAATCCCCCACCCCCACCCCCTGCAGGTCTACTCCAGCCCCTGCCGGTCCCGAGCAGGCCCTGGTCACACATCGCCCTCGACTTCGTTACTGGTCTCCCTGTCTCCAATACCTATGACACTGTTCTGACGATCGTGGATCGATTCTCCAAGGCCGCCCACTTTGTGCCGCTCCGGGGTCTCCCTTCGGCACGAGAGACAGCCGATCTCCTCGTCCAACACGTGGTCAGGCTGCACGGGATCCCAGTGGACGTCGTATTCGATCGGGGGCCCTAGTTCGTGTCCCAAGTGTGGAGATCTTTTTTGCAACGCCTTGGGGGCCACGGTGAGTCTCTGCTCCGGTCACCACCCTCAATCCAACGGGCAGTGTGAGCGCGCCAATCAGGAGCTGGAGGCTGCCCTGCGCTGCGTCACCTCCTCCAACCCATCCTCCTGGAGCTCTTATCTGGCCTGGGTGGAGTATGCCCACCCAGGGTGAGCGACTCCCTGATGTATGTGTCCATAGCCTCACGTTCAGGAGCAGAAAGGCTGTATAGGCGGCCGGATGGTAATGGCGCCCCCGGGCGGAGGTTTATGGCACAATCATACGGGCAGTGAGGAGGAAGAGACATCGCCTTGGACTTGCTGAACACGATTCCCAAGTCATGGAACTCCTGGGGCACCAGGGTGAGGTCCGGAGGAGAGGAGACCGGAGCGGGCGGAGGAGAGGATGGGGCGCAAGCCGCAGACTGGAGACAGGTGCTCATGCAGAAGGAACTCCATGAGAGGACACTTCCAGATTGCCAATCGAGGACAGGGTTGTGCAGGCGCAGCCATGGGTAACCCAGGATGATGGGGGCCGCTGAGGAAGACAGGACATACAGGCAGAGGTCCTCTCGGTGGTTGCCCGAAACTATAATTGGCACCGGCCTGGTGCAGTGTGTCACTACTCCCAGGGGCGAGCGAGAAAGGGTGACGAGGTTGAGTGGAGCTGACAACGGTTGACAGGGTATACCCAAACGGGTTGCCAGGCTCTTGGAAATAAAGCTTTGCTCTGCCCCTGAGTCCACCAGTGCGTGAGTGAGGTGCCCGGTGGAGTTGTGGCAAAATCTAATGAGCAGAGAGCAGTTGGAGAGGGGATTTGGCCGGTTAGAGTCCGCGAGGCCCCCTACAGTGACTCGCGGACACCCCCGTTTGGCTTGACCGGGCATTGCTCCACGGTATGCTGGTCGCCTCTGCAATACATGCAGAGGCCCAGCTCCCGGTGGCGTTGTCTCTCCGCAAGGGGGAGCCTGGTTCGCTCGATCAACATAGCCTCTGGCTCATCGGCGGACCCCGGAGTGGGTAACGCCAGGGGGCGAGACTGAGGAACGCGGGCAGAGAATCTGTGCGGGTGGCTGACAGACTTCCGCTCGGCGGCCCGCTCCCACAGCCTGTTATCCAAGCTAATGGTCAGAGAGATTAGCTCGGACAGTCGCTCCAGGAGGTCCCGGCTGGCCAACTCGTCCCGCAGACCAGAACTGAGGCTATGGAGGAAGATGCTGCAGAGAGATGCCTCACCCCAGCCAACCTCTTCCGCTGCCACCCGGAAGTCAACAGCGTAATCCGCCGCCGACCAGCTACCCTGTTGAAGGCTAAAGAGCCGGTCAGTGAGGACGCTGTCACGACGCGAGTGGTCAAACACCTCGAGGAAGTCCCGCACGAACTGGTCATAGGAGAGGTTCGCGTAGCTGGGCTTTGACATGACGGCATAAGCCCAAGCTAACGCTTGCCCCTCCAAGAGATTAGCCATGTAGCCAATTCGGCTGTGGTCTGAGGGGAAATCCCCGGGAACGCGCAGGAACACCGACTCACATTGTAAGATGAATCCCCGTGCCTTGCCGAGCTTCCCGTTGAAGCGAGCGGGAGTTGAGATTGGATTGAGCCGGGTCGGCGCTCCCGAGCTAGGCTGGCCAGCCGCGGAGGCAGCCGAAGCCGGTCCGCCCTGATGAGCCGGGGGGAACGCCTGCTGGGGGTCAAGACGGTCCAACCGGTGAGTTATCGTGGTCAATTGATTGAGTATCACCTGCTGTTGATGAGCTATCAAATCTACCCGAGCCTCGAGGGTGGAAAGACGGCGTGCAAGCCCGCTGTCCGCTGGGCCGCTTTGCTGGAGCCGTACTGACATATTTATCGGCCCAGGAAACACGCACGCAGGCTCAGGTAAGATTTAATAGCTTTATTTAACAGCAAGGGGTGTTTGGGTGCGTGTATGAGATATGTATATGTATTGTGGGTGGACGATGAGAGTCGGGAACAGAGCAGCACGCCGTGAAGCCAGGCAACCTCGCAGATGGGAAGGTGGCTGGCGTTGGCTAGGATCTTCGGCCTGGGAGACAGCGCCCTGCTGCGCACATGACGAGACGTGGAGATGCGGGAGGAGGAGATGGCGAAGACGGGAGAATCCCCCTCTAGGGAATCCACCTGTGCACAGGGGAAGACTGAAGGACAGGTAAGTGGCAAACAGCTTACGTGCTGAAGCGAAGAGTGGCAGGATGAGAAGAGACAATCCTGCTGAGGGTTTGAGCGCGTAGTAGAACAGACGGCTCCAGACCGATGCTCAGGGCCGAGTGGGCTAAATAGCCCATCATTGACGAGGCACAGGTGTGCGCGCAGCTGAGGTGGATGCCTGGGAACAGCGAGTTGTGACAATAATTTAGGAACTGCACTTAAATGTTACATGATTTGATTTACAAAGTGTATTCCATTTCCATTATCTAAGTAAATCATTTCAGCTATTTTAAATCATGATATCGTTTTAGTTAAAACAATATAAACAATATAAATAAATAGCAATATTTAAATTAGTGTAAGGTAAAGCCTTTGTACATTCAGTAAGTGTGTAAATAATTTCTAAACATTTTTTTTTACCTTCACTCTTATTTAGTTCAATGAGATCCATGCAAAGGTTTTGAAAAAAAAGTTTCTGCAGGGAAGATCAAATTATTTTTCTTTGAGCTCCCTAAGACATTGTTCCCTTAATTGAGTAAGAATCTGTATTGTCTTTGTAGTAGATTCTAAATTAAGTCCCACAGTAAACATAAATTCAGCACAAGTTGGACTTTCCTTAGACATTTGGAACTTTTCTCATATATTTGCATGGTTTTCTTCCTTATCAGTTTACCTTGTTCCTTATAAACATGATATTTCCTTTCCAATAATCTACAGATATTTCCTTAAATATCTGGAAATTTATTGATGTAACTTTTTAACTTCTCCTATTGAATGTTGTGATTTCATTACCAAGCGGTTTCATTTATATTTTTCTCTTCATTATTGATCATCTATTGATAATTTTTATGTATTATCTATTTTTCTGAGGATTGCTAATTATTTTTTGCTAATTAATTTCTTTGGTACCCCCCCCCCCCCCCCCCGATGCATGGAGACACACATGCAGCAGAGTTACAGGGTATTTGCTTGATGGGTAGTGTCTGTTTACTACAAGGAAGTGTGTTACCACTTTTATGTGTTACACACAGTTAATTTGATGAAAATTTGTGAGTAGTACAGCTCCTTCAAAATGAGGTTTCAATAATCATGGCTTCTTTTGTGACGTCTCTTGAACTAATTTACAAATTCCATTTAGGAAAAAGCAATATAGCTATCTGTGCAGATTTGATATGATTTAGCATTGATAACTAAGATCAGTTTGTCCAGTTGAACACAGACAGGTTGAATTTACGTAAGTGAATCCTTGTGAAAGGTTGTGTCACACCCCTTCAGTCAATGGAAAGGTGGACATTTTGCCTAATTAGAATTTGGCTTAATTTTGTACAAGGAATGCCTCATTTTATACATTCCTTGGTAAATTATGGGGTGGACTGTAGTCCTGAGGCCCAGCTCGGCCATGGCTGAGCATTGGAAAAACACATTTCTTATTACTGTCACATTTCTGAAATGTGATATTGTCACACCATTATGTGGTGAGTAGCATCAGATGTATCCTGCAGTGTGAAGTCATATGAACACTACATTCTTAAAGTCAGAGTCATTTAAATTGTTATGCTTTATGTCATTTGCAATGTCATTTGCTCTACTTAGCTTCAAAAAATGCTTGTCAACTGAGAGGTCCTTCCCCCTGTGGTCCCTCCAGCCAATGAGTCTGTCACACACACACACACCGTCTGGCCTCCTCTCACCTCCCACAAAGATCAAATGTTGGTGCCATCCTGCAAAGAAAAATTTGGGAAAGCCTGACGGCTTCCCCGTCGGCACCTTCAGTATTTACATCAACAGGAGTGCAAATTTTATCACCTCATAAATTGATTTTACTAATGTTCCAGTGATCATCATTATTTTTTGTGTCCCTTAAATGTTTATCCCAGTTGTTTATTATAACGTGTAATGTTAAGAAACACAAGTGAATTATTGTTTTTTTTTAAATTATTTTATTACATATTGCATATGTCACCAAGGATTTATTAAATTGAAAGGTAATGGTGATGTTATGATTCCTTGTTAATTTGGCAAATCTAATTCCTAGTGAAAAAGAAAAAAAATTTGTGAACGCTTTCCCTTACCTGTTGAAAAACGAAGAATGAAGAATAGCAGAAAAACCTTTAAATTACACCTAAAGCTTCCACAATTTGAATGTGTTTTTGCTATTCACAGCAAGTATTCACTAAATACTCTGTGAATCAGTAAATGTTTTACCAATTGACATGGGTAATCACTAGTTTAGGACAGTATCATATGTTAGAAGCCTTAAACCAATGCAGCAGTTAGAATTAGTAAATGGAAATGTAGGCCTACTCTCTGTTTTCAGGAATTTCATTCTCATCTTGCTGTGTTCTTTTAGGAGGGAAAAAGTCACAGCATGAACTCTCAGATCCTGCTCTTGCGTTCTCCCCCCTTTTTTACATGGACAGGCCTAGGGTCAGAATGTAAATAAGATTGCATATGTCATTTATTAAAAAGTGAGTATAGTATTATTTAAACAAAGCAACAATATGACATACAATTACCAAGACCTCTGTTTGATAATCAGTAGTCTCTGGCAAATCATATGAACAAACACATTAATTATCAATCTCTTTTGAACCTCTATGCTTTGAGTCATGTAATATAGGGTATACATAAAGCCTTCAGTGATTAGGCATTATTAAGTGACAGCATGATATTGTAATGTTCAGTTAATTTCATCATTGTCATGCTTGTAGCATTGATTAAGATGTAAGCATTTGTATTTAACTTAGATGTTCAGCCGCCTCTTTGATGTCGATGGGGGGAGCATGGACGGTGACGAGACTGGGTCTCAGAGGCTGGTTTTGTTTTGGCAGGGGGAAGGAGAACATCAGTCTTGCATCCCTTTTCCCTGTAAAGTGCACTGTTATGCTTCAGTCAAAGAAGAAAGGCAATTGAGTCAATAAAAGTCAGTGATACGTCAAAAAATTGAGTAAAAATAGCTCAATGTTTTTCATTTTCCAAAGAAAAAAACTGGAGGGAATGAAAATATTGGCTTTAAAAATATGTAAGTAGTTCATCACGTACACAGCATTAGGGTGAAAACCCACAATGTTAGACTGAAAGAAAAAGTAAAACCCCAAAACTTTGTAAAAATACCCATATATAGATTTTTCCCTTTTCCCTTTTACCAAGTTTTTACACACAAATCAGTAGCTACACAGCCTTTTCTATTCCCCCCCCACCAAGTTGTCTCTCTGTTTCTTTCACCCAAGGCCACACAGATATAGTAGAGTCATTTTTGGGGGTTTCGTGACCAACCTCCCAGGACCTTTTTTTCTCACTGGATTTAGCATTCTAGACCCATTTTAATGAAAATAAGCTCCCATGTACCTCCCAAAAATTACGGGAAACCTTTTTTTTGCCCAAAATTCAAAATGGCCACCAAAATGCATACCACCACCTATATCTCAGTAACTAATTCAGCTAGGAGGTTGATTTTGGTGTCTAAACATAGGTTTTTGGGGTCAAGCATTCCATTAATGCTATTAGTTTACTTGTGAAACAAACCCATCACGATGAAATCCAATATGGCCACCAATATGGCCACCGATTAACATTTTTTTTGTTTCTTGACTACTAAGGCACCTAGAAAGCTGATGTTGGTGTCAAAACAGAGGTTTAAGGGGTCATACTATCTGTTTATTCCAATAAAAGTGTGTTTAAATGATTACATAATCGAGAAATCCAAGATGGCGGCCGGCTGTCATTTTCACATGCAATGGACTTTTTCATATCCGTCACCAAATGAGCTAAAAATGTCAAATGAGGTATCCTTACATTCATTTTTAATAATTATTAGAAAGCTCCTGCATTGATTCAGTGATTTCACTGAGGAACACTTGGGTAATCCCCATAGGATTCCCGGAATCCTATGCTTGATTCATTGATTCCTTTTTGCATAGCAAGAGAGAGGATGCAGTGATTTTGTAACGTCTGTGCTGCCATAATATGTAGTCCTAATCTTTCCAATTTAACCAAGGTTGCCAGGTATGTATAAATTTAGCTTTAAACTTATCTGGAGAGGTTAGAATTCTGAATCTTGTTCCATGCTGTATAGTCAGGTAATGTTAGCATATTGACCATGCTGCTTGCTTAATGCTACCGTAATGACAGTAGACAGTACAAGGGCCTTTGACTCTAGGTCTTGTCATCCCTCCTTTTTCTCTCCTCTGTTCTGATAATGACAAATTTGTTTTTGTTTTCAGACACTTATTCATATAAAGTGAGGGATAAAATGGATACTGCAAGTGACAACGATGAATTACCATCAACGTCTTCCGGTGAATACGAATGCATTCTACGTTGTGGTCAACCATGTACCAAAAGTGACTCTTTGGATAATACCAAGGACCAAAAATGGAATTCAATTCGTGAAAAAACTCTACGATGGAAAGGACTTGATCGGTTTCAATGTGGGAATATTGATTGGGCCAAAGGGCCAAAAGGGCATTATATGCACCAGACATGTTACACCACGTTATCTAACAAGCGTTGTCTATCTCAAGCCAAGAAACGTAAGCATAAATTAGAGGTAGATCTTGAAAGAGACAATCAATCAGTTCAGGGGGATCCATCTCCATCTGCTTCTCTCTTTTCACCGAAGAGGCTCTGGTCCAGCATTGGTATTGTGCATGACAAGAACCTATGCGTGTGGTGCAATAAGGGACCACAGAAAAGCAGTCACCGGGACTGGAAACAATTGCTCCTAATATCAACAAAGGACGCCTGGAGCAAATTCAAGTTACACACTGTACACCTGAATGATCCGGTCCTGAGGTCGAGGCTCAACACGCTGATTGCATCCATTCCAGACTGTGAAACAGCTTTCGGGTGGGAAATCCGTTACCATCGCGGCTGCTGGAAACACTACATTCCCGATTCCCAGCCTCTTACAGAAGAAGTCACTCAACACCTGCAGGATGTAAATCTGCGAGAAGCACAAGCCATCTTCTTCAATCATGTTCGTAAGGTGATCTTTGATGAACATGAATTTCGGACATTGCAGAGTCTACCGGAGGACTATCAACAAATTATCTTAAATCATGGACATGACGCAAAAGTAAAGTCGAATTATGTGAAGGGAATTCTTATAAAGGAATTTGAGGAGGACATTGGCTTCCATAGACGTAGTCGGTTAAATGAGAGTGAACTGGTATATGACAAGAAAGCTGCAGCTACCTATGTAGAAGCAGCACTATCTTCCTTAGGCATAAGCGAGGATCAGTTGGTGAAGAACGTGGCAGTACGACTCAAAGAGCAAGCTGAAGCGACTGATACTGTTCCCTGGCCTCCATATGTATTAGAGTTGGAGAAAAAGGAGGACCTAAATGGGCTACTCCTAAAGCTAATAACATGGCTAAAACACCCAAGTAAATCAGAAGTTGATGACAACCCATCTGTCCGGACCATTGGGTCGATCCTCACGAGCTACATCACAGGAAGGCGCACTTCCTTTGAGGTGAATCTCTCTGTCTTGCTACATGGAATGACCAAAAGTAGAGAGATCGTAGACCTGCTGCACAAAGATGGCCTAGGCATCAGCTACAATGACATCCTCATGTTGCGAGACTTCTGGGTGTTCAGTGATCTCAAGTCCTCCCCGAATTGTCCCTCCGAACTTGCCTTTGGGAAGCCTGCAATCGCTGTAGTTGACAATGATGACTTTAAGAGTGATACATTGACTGGTGCTGGCCAGGCGCATTGCACTAATGTCATGTTTGTTCAGCCAGAGACATTTGATGACTTTTTTTAGCTCATTTGGTGACGGATATGAAAAAGTCCATTGCATGTGAAAATGACAGCCGGCCGCCATCTTGGATTTCTCGATTATGTAATCATTTAAACACACTTTTATTGGAATAAACAGATAGTATGACCCCTTAAACCTCTGTTTTGACACCAACATCAGCTTTCTAGGTGCCTTAGTAGTCAAGAAACAAAAAAAATGTTAATCGGTGGCCATATTGGTGGCCATATTGGATTTCATCGTGATGGGTTTGTTTCACAAGTAAACTAATAGCATTAATGGAATGCTTGACCCCAAAAACCTATGTTTAGACACCAAAATCAACCTCCTAGCTGAATTAGTTACTGAGATATAGGTGGTGGTATGCATTTTGGTGGCCATTTTGAATTTTGGGCAAAAAAAAGGTTTCCCGTAATTTTTGGGAGGTACATGGGAGCTTATTTTCATTAAAATGGGTCTAGAATGCTAAATCCAGTGAGAAAAAAAGGTCCTGGGAGGTTGGTCACGAAACCCCCCAAAATGACTCTACTAATAGATAAACACACGCACACAGACACACACAGACACAGGGCCCACACAGAAAGCTCTCTTTTCGCGTTATCTCCACAAGGTCATACAATAAAGACTTTTAGGTTCATGCCAAAACCCAAAACAGCATGAGAATTACTTCAATTAATCTCCGGAACTGGCAACTCTTAGCGGAGAAATCTTACACATGGCAACCCCCCACACTGTCACTACAGCGTGAAGCTCTCTCTTTTTTTTTTACACTGCTGTAAAAACACACCAGTCCACTGTTTTTGCTCAAAGCTACTATTTTCATATACCTATAAATTTAAACACTTCTCAAAAGGATAACAATTAACTAATCAATCCTTTTATGCTCTACAAACAACAATTTTACAACCTGCTCCTTCCGCCTCCGCAGAGAACTCTCACTTTTTTTTCCACACCGGAGCAGATTGCACAGAGACAAAACAAACCAGACTGCAGTAACTTTTATCTAAAACTCACAAAAAAAAAATTTCAACGGTCACATTAACCCCTCCGCTGTGTGCCTAAAGCCCAAAATAAGACCTCCTCCCCCGGCATCTTGCAATAGCTTACCGTAGTGGGGGAAGTCCCATGGGCAATAATGCAGACCCGGTAAGGGCACAAATCTTCCGTGAAAAAACCTTTTCCCTTCGGGGCTCATGTAGCCTCCCCACGAATGCTGAAAGTCCAAACCCTGGACCATAAGCAGAAGTGGTCACAAGAGGCACAAATCTGTCCCTGAAAATTTACTTCTCTGGATTCACGTGACTCTTCCACACAGGAACGAGACCGCAAATCTTTCCCTTTTTTCTTTGCATGCAACTTCCAGACCTCCACGCACTTACTTGGACCGTAGAGAGCAGCAGATTTCTAAGAATCACCCTGGGTCTTGCGATATCAGTCACCGTTTGAAAAGGAAAACCTCGTTCCTCCCAAGGGATTATTACGATATCGCTCACCATGGGTAAAAATAACTCAGCACTCAGGCCGCTAGTTTCACTCCTTTCAGTATTTTGCAGTGTACGACTGGTCTGGGGAATCTCACTATCTTTTATCCATAAACAACAACAAATGTACTTACATTCAAGCCACCTATAGGATTCTGAGATCCGTCACCCAGTCAGTTCCAGCGCCCCGATCTGAAATGCCTTCACTGCAGTAACACTGAGCCCTTTTTTTTCACTCAGCTTAGGAAGGTCTTTTTATCAGCTGTGCACTAGCTGAGATCAAGCAGAGGCGCCAGAAAGACGGAGATATGTGGATCCGCTGTTCGGACGCCAAAATGTTAGAATAATTTTGAGCTTAAATTATTCAAAGTCAAATAATAAGGCGGAAAGTTGAATTTATGTACATTTATTACAAAAATATCAGCAATCACCCCATTGGCCACCTCGGGGAGGGATTACAAGGCATGACATTCAGACACACCTAGAATCTCTAAAGGATCCATTCTTCTAAGTCTAATATATATAGGTAGGAGAAAGAAGAGGGAGGATGAGGATAAGGGAAGGGACAGAACGGGACAGTCCTGATAACTGAGCTTAGCCAGGCGGACGTCAGACACTCTGGAGACATGGGTCATGAAGACATGAGATCCATAAAACTAACAGAATGTCCATCTACCACTGATCTGTACAGGCTGAGGAGTTCCTGTGCATTCTTGTGACCCAAAACAAGTTATGTCAAAGAGTTTATAATAAATGGCTTAGATCATTCCTTACGCATGTACTAATCCTCAGTCTGAACTCGCTGAAATTGCTTACAGAAACAGGCCAAGAATATATAAACTTATCCTATGTGGAATGCACATATAAACCTTAAACATAGCATATGAAAGGTATGATACTTTTCAAATATAATAACACATTATTAATATCAATATTATAGATAATATGGAATTTTTCTATCAAGGTACTAGTGGAAAAGTGACTTTAGTGAGCTGTCAAAGCAGCTTAAGAAGTCATTTGAAACCTTGTCTGTTTGAAACCTCGGTTAATCTTACACAGACTGGTTATTTTATTTTTATTTATTTTACCTACTCCGTTTTAAATTTTTATCTTTTTTATTGATATTGTAGAGAGAGGAATGAGCAGGCAAGGCGGTAGCTGGAGCAGAGCAGACTTTATTAATCTCTCTCTATCATCAGTCAACAAGAACAAGAAGCATGAACCAGGTCGCGGGCATCTCTCTTTTTATACTATACAACTTGCCATGCGACCTGGGGTGTTTGCATTAACATACACTACCATTCAAAAGTTTGGGGTCACTTAGAAATTTCCTTATTTTTGAAAGAAAAGCACTGTTTTTTTCAATGAAGATAACTTTAAACTAATCAGAAATACACTCTAATATCTAATATACATTGCTAATGTGGTAAATGACTATTCTAGCTGCAAATGTCTGGTTTTTGGTGCAATATCTACATAGGTGTATAGAGGCCCATTTCCAGCAACTATCACTCCGGTGTTCTAATGGTACAATGTGTTTGCTCATTGTGTCAGAAGGCTAATGGATTATTAGAAAACCCTTGTGCAATAATGTTAGCACAGCTGAAAACAGTTTAGCTGGGTAGAGAAGCTATAAAACTGACCTTCCTTTGAGCAGGTTGAGTATCTGGAAAAAATTATTATTTCAAATACAAATCATTATTTCTCGGCTTTAGGACTGTGACTAGGATTCTTCTTTGACTTGGCACAGAGGCGTCGTCTCTTTGAATTTAGTCTGCTGGTAGGATCATTAGCTTCCCCAGGCAAGCCCGGGTACTGGCGGAGGGCGCGACGAGAACGCTGATCCATTGCCCCCAATCCATGCAGATATCTACACCCCACCCACTGCCCGACTTTCATCCAGACGGCCGATTTGGAAAAACCCTCCCCCAGCTGACTTTACCATCCAGACAGCTTGGCAAGAGGAATGGGAAACCAAGGAGGTCCCAAACAAACAGCTGGTGATAAACCCCAACCAACAGGTCCCGGGCACCAACCTCCCAAGGAGACAGTGGTCTACACTCAATCGCTTCAGGACTGGACATGGCCCCTGCTTGGCCAGCCTTCACAGATGGGGCAGTAGCCCTAGCCCACTGTGCGCATGTGGAGAGGAGCAAACTATGGAACACATCATAGAGGCTTGCCCGCTCCAAAGACTGGAAGGAGGATTACACACCCTCCATACAGCAAACCAGGAGGCAACTGCTTGGCTTAAGGACTTTGCATTCGCTAAATAAATAAATAAAATTATTTCTAACCTTGTCAATGTCTTGACTATATTTTCTATTCATTTTACAACTCATGGTGGTAAATAAGTGTGACTTTTCATGGAAAACATAAAATAATTGTCTGGGTGACCCCAAACTTTTGAACGGTAGTGTACATACATTTACAATGACAATTCCCTTTGTCACCCAGCCTGTCGGCGCATTATTATGCAGACCGGAGGAGAATGCATATTATCATGCGGTCTTAAAGAGAAAACCACAGACTGCCTTGCATATCCGTTTCTCAGCTTTTACGCATCTCCTCCTGCCGTGCCATTCAGTCTGAGTAGAGAACGTACTGACTGGGTCCCCCCCCCCCCCCAGAAACTCAGATTGGGCCTTAACCCTCATGTCCTGTGGGCTTCAGCCGCCGTCCGTAGCGGCTGTAACGGGGGTCGCTGGCTCCGAGGCGCTGCTGTGCCAGTGGGGCGCTCCTGGAGGCACGTCCGTCTATGGGGTGACATTGGGGGGGGGGGTGGCATCTTCAGCATGCCATTGTGACTGAGCTGACAAGTCATTTATCTGGGGAGTTCTCAGTGGGGGTCGTCCGCGCCGAGGAGCTCAGGCCAACACCACCTGCTTGTCTGCTAATACGAAGGTGGGCTTAAGCGTGTCTAAACAGATTGTTTCTCTGTGTCCCCCCAAGTCGAATACAAAATGTTTCTCCCCAGGTTCCAGCACTCTGAACGGGCCGTCGTAGGGCGGGCGTAGTGGGGTCTGGTGGGCATCATGCCTGACAAACACGAACGACACGTCCTTCAAGGTCCTTGGCACGAAAGCGTGGGGAAAACAGTGGTGGGCCGGGCCAGGTACCGTCCCTGCCTCTGCGCTATGTAGTGAAGGAGGGGATGGATCGGTGTTCGGTGCAGGATTGTCCGGCAAAAATTCTCCGGGGAGCTGCAGCAGCTGGGAAAAAAAACAGCTCTGCTGGGGAGGCCGCCAAATCCTCCTTCGGTGCTGAACGCAACCCTAATAGAACCCACAGCAACAAGTCCACCCAATTTGTATCCGTAAGCAAAGCCCTGAGAGCTGCTTTAAGTGACCTATGGAAACGCTCGCATAACCCATTGATCTGGGGGTTGTATGCGGTCGTGTGATGAATTGTGATGCCCAGGCTCCGGGCCGTCGTGGACCAGAGGTTGGAAATGAACTGCGGGCCCCTGTCAGACATGATATCTGAAGGGGCGCCGAAGCGTGCCACCCATGTTGTCAAAAAAGCGCTTGCAACTTCTGTAGATGCGGTGGAAGCTAGCGGGACCACCTGGGGCCAGTGCGTGGTGCGGCCCACCACTGTGAGGAGGTGCATGAACCCCTGCGATGGCGGGAGGGGGCCCGCGAGGTCTGCGTGAACGTGGTCGAACCTCTTAGCCGGGGCATGGAACAGCTCAAGGGGGGCCTTTGTGTGCCTGTGCACCTTGGCTCGTTGGCACGCTACGCAGGCTGCAGCCCACTCTTTCAACTGTTTGCACAGGCTGGGCCAGACGAACTTTGCTCCCACCATTTTGACTGACACGCACACTCCTGGGTGTGCCAGGGAGTGAACCGACTCAAAAACGTGGCGGTGCCAAGCGCGTGGGACCACTGGGTGCGTGTGGCCTGTGGAGACGTCACAGATTCAGGGGGCCCCCCGTCTTGCAGTACTCTGCTCTCCAGCCTTAACCCTGTTGGTCCAGACTGGAGCGCATAAATGTCCAGATCGCCGATCTGCTCGGCGGCCATGGCCGTGTAATCTCTCCCTACATAGACTGGGGCCACTAATGCGTGCGAGAGGCAGTCTGCCACCACGTTGAGTTTACCGGCCACATGCTGAATGTCGGTTGTAAACTCTGAGATTGCAGCCAGCTGTCTCTGCTGCCGGGCTGACCATGGTTCCGAAACCTTGGCTATCGCGTACGTTAGCGGCTTGTGGTCCACAAACGCAGTGAAAGTGCACCCTTCCAGCCAGAACTGGAAGTGGCGTATGGCCAGGTGGAGAGCCAGTAATTCCCTGTTGAACACGTTGTATTTATGCTCATTGTCGCGCAAAGACCTGCTAAAAAAGGCAAGCGGCTGCCAAGAACCGGTGACGCACTGCTCCACGACGGCCCCTATGGCCACGTCTGATGCATCGGTAGTGAGCGCTATCCGAGCCGCCGGGTCTGGATGCGCCAGTAGTGCGGCGTTCGCTAGAGCTGTTTTGACCTCCGAAAACGCCTGCTGTCCCTCAGGAGTCCAGTCGACTCTGTCCGCTGGTTTCCGTTTCTTAAGCACGGCGTACAACGGCTGCATGAGCTGGGCTGTGCAGGGGAGGAAACGGTTGTAGAAGTTAACCATCCCCAAAAACTCCTGCAGCACCCTGACCGTCTGAGGCCGGGGAAAATCTGCCACTGCGCGCACTTTGTCCCGTAAGGGTATCGCACCCTCCGGTGAGATGCGGTGGCCCAAAAAATCGATTCCCGTAACCCTGAACTGGCACTTTGCCGGGTTGATTATTAACCCGTGCTCCTCCAACCTCTGGAAAACCATCCTGAGGTGGGTTACGTGTTCGTCCTCGGACACGCTGGCCACCAGGATGTCGTCCAGGTAGACAAACACAAACGGCAGATCACGCAGCACTGCATCCATCATGCGTTGGAATGTCTGCGCCGCGCCTTTTAACCCAAAAGGCATGCGTAAGAACTCAAAAAGACCAAACGGGGTTATTACTGCCGTTTTGGGTATGTCCTCTGTGCGCACCGGGACCTGGTGGTTACCGCGGACCAGGTCTATCGTGGAAAAAATGCGTGCCCCGGTGAGGTGGACGGAAAAATCTTGAATATGGGGGATTGGGTAGCAATCGTGCTCTGTGGCATTGTTTAATCTGCGGAAATCTCCGCATGGTCGCCACGATCCCTCAGCTTTAGACACCATATGTAGCGGGGATGCCCATGGGCTGTTTGAGCGCCTGATGATGCCCAACCTTTCCAAGTTGGCAAACTCCTCGCGCGCACTGGCCAGTTTAGCTGCGTCCAGGCGCCGAGGTCGTGCGAAAACGGGCGGCCCCGTGGTGGTAGTGAAATGCTCCACCCCGTGTTTAAATTAAATCACCCTTTATTGTCATTCAACTGCACAACCAATCATGTACAGTAGAACGAGATTGTGTTTTACCTATCTACTGTGTTAATCATACACACCCCAAGTGTAGAATCAGAGGGCCGCTGCCATGCAAGGCGCCGCCACAAATTTCCCTCCTCCATTCCATTATTGCTGAGCACCAAGATGGACGGCAGGAAGTTCCACTTTTATATGGTCTTCGGCATGACCCGGCCGGGATTTGAACCCCTGCCTCCCAGGAGTGGGGTGGATGCTCTACCAACTGAGCCACCACTCCGGTAGAGTGGTGGCTCAGTTTAGTGACGGCTGCCGAAAACGTTGGAACCGTGAGTGCTGGGAACTGGGTGAGTAGTGTGTGGAACTTACCCCCTGGAGCTGTGACGTTGGCTAGTGTTGTGGACCCGGCTCCTCTAGCTGTACAGGGCAGAGAATCAAAAGACATTGCATTAATCAGGCGTCTGTTAGTCACATCGACTAATAGTCCGTGTGCACACAAAAAATCAGTGCCCAGAATGGGGAAGTTACATGCTGCTATGACGAATGTCCATTGGTATGTACGGCTGTGCAAGGATATAGTCAGTGTCCTCTCACCAAAAGTCTTAATGTCTGAGCCATTTGCGGCCGCCAGCTTGGGGCCGCTACTTCCCGCCAGCCGGTCTGCGCAGGACGGCAGGATGAGACTCTTTTGGGAGCCAGAGTCCACGAGGAACCACCTCCCCGAGTGTGAGTCTGTCACATAGAGCAGCTTGTTTGTGTCACCGGCAGTCGCAGCTGCTACCGACTGCCGGCCCTGGCATTTCCCGAGCGCTTGAATTGGCACAGTGGCACGCATCGGCTTGCGTCTTCTCCAAAACGGCAGTGGTAGAAGCAGAGCATGTCTCTCTGGTGCTACTTGGCCTCCGCTGCGGCCACTGTCGCTGGCTCCTCACCTCCGCTGGCCGTCTTGCTGGATTCCGACGCTGCTGCTTTCACAGCGAAGGCTCTGGTGGTCAGAATAATCCGATTTGCCTCTTGTGCTAGCACCCGGTAGTTGCGCATGGCCAGCAGCGGCAAATTGGCAAGGACCGCTCTGGCTGCTGTCGGGAGGTTCCGGAGCAAAAGGTGGGCAAAGAGGAAATGCCCGTCATCCGTGCCCATCAGCGCCAACATCTTCTCCAGTAATTTGACCACCGACCCATCTCCCAACTCGGAGTGTGTCAGGAGCCTTTCCACTCTCTCGCAGTCCGAGAGCGTGTAGCGCCGAGTTAGCGCGGTTTTGAGAGCATCGTATTTGTCGTGGGCTGGGGGCTGTTGGAGCAGGCTCACTACCTGCTGTGTTGTGCGTGCATCCAGTGCTGCAACCACGTAGTAGTATTTGGTGTCATCCGCCGTCACTCCCCAGAGCACAAACTGGGCCTTGGTGTGGAGGAACCAAGACTTCAGGTCATGTAGCCAAAAGTCTGGGAGTTTGACCAAAATGGTGCACGCGGTGCTGGCACCTCCAGTCCGGGTCGTCTCCGGGGTGTTCGCGTCGAGTTCCATTGTGCGTCAAGGGTCACCAGTGTAGAGAGAGGAATGAGCAGGCGAGGTGGTAGCTGGAGCAGAGCAGACTTTATTAATCTCTCTCTATCATCAGTCAACAAGAACAAGAAGCGTGAACCAGGTTGTGGGCATCTCTCTTTTTATACCATACAACTCGCCACGTGACCTGGGGTGTTCGCATTAACATACATACATTTACAATGACAATTCCCTTTGTCACCCAGCCTGTCGGCGCATTATTATGCAGACCGGAGGAGAATGCATATTATCATGCGGTCTTAAAGAGAAAACCACAGACTGCCTTGCATATCCGTTTCTCAGCTTTTACGCATCTCCTCCTGCCGTGCCAATCAGTCTGAATAGAGAACGTACTGACTGGGTCCCCCACACCATTAACTTTCTATCTAATGATATTAAGTTTTTAAATTGAAGCTAGAACTTTATTGATCGGCTATATTGATCATACAGCTCCCGATGGCTGGACCGTTTATGGTTTTAGTCAAAAATGGACATGACAGTGCCTGGGGATGATAAAATTCTTCTACAGGAAGCACAAAAGAAAATTACTGACCTGGAGGAGGATATCCAACGACTCTCGGATGAACTGCAGCAGAAAAACACACTCCTCTCCAACTTCAGCTTACGTCTTCCTCTACTGTCACAGACGATGAGTCTTTTAGCGGCTCAGGAGTCCAACAAAACAGCCTTGAGTGACTCAGCCCTCCGAGACACAGTCGCCTGGGACCCCCCCCACCTGTTCACGGCCCTCGTCCTGCTCAATGCCAAATCAGATGGCCTGGTCTGAGGTGATGGTCCGGGGCAGGAAAAGGGCCTCAGACGTGTCAACCACCAGCCCTTCTCTGCCCATCTCCAACCGCTATGAGGCTCTGGCAATGGCTGATAATCCACCTTCCACCGATACTCCAGCTTCACCAGTTCCAGTTCGCCTGGGCTCTGCTCGGCGCACAGCCTCCGCTGACGTCGCACCCGTCCCTTCGCTGGAAAACCTGGTGGCCTTTCCTCCGCTGAGGACTGACAGCAGTGGGGCGGCTGGCGTGGCCCTGGCCGAGCCACAGCAGCTCTAGCCCCGTTCTGGAGAGTCCTGTGCCTGACATATTATCCTGAGGGAGGCTGTTCGCTGGCACTCCGGGAGGCCACACTGCATGGAGCAGTCGGGGAATCCCTCCTCTGGTTCTTCGCTGCCCTGCTCGTCGGCTGGTGAGGTAAGGGGCACCACCTGCTCCAACAATGGGACCCCCACTCTGCCACCACCTCATTGCACTGACTCTCGCCGAGGGACCCTGCAACCACCAACATCCCGCCCGCTTTTTCCTCCAACCACGATGATCATCGGTGACTCCATCATCAGGCACATCAGGTATTTTAACTCTGTCACTCACTGTTTCCCAGGAGCTACTGTCCCCGACCTGTTAGAAAAGCTCCTGGATCTGCTGCAGTCACAACCTCCTTCCATCACACTGATTATTATTCATGTAGGGACTAACAACACCACCCGTAGACAGTCTGAATTCACTAAAAATGACTTCTGCAAACTTTTTAATATTTTATCAAACAGCGGAAAGTCTGTTTTTATTTCTGGCCCCTTCCCACACTGCACCGTGGATCAGACCGCTTTAGCCGTATTCTTGCCCTCTCAACTTGGCTCAAGTCCACCTGCAGCAGCAACATTAATTTTATTGACAATTTTAACTTGTTTTGGGGCCGCCACAATCTCCATAAATCTGACGGCATACATTTAAATCAATCAGGTAGCCGGCTTTTAGCAGCAAACCTGATGCATATCATTCAAACCACAACATGCAATTGACTGTTTACATCCCACAACCCCTCCCCTCCAGATCCACTCATATCTCTGACCCCCAGTAAGACTATCCAGCACGAGTCTCGTTTTTGTCAGTCTCCACCATCTGGTCTGGAAATGAATTCACTACCCACCTTCCCTATTAGCACATTGATCACGGACAGACCTCCATCCATAAAACATACAGTTCACAAGAACTCACACCCACACTGCCTACGTTCTGTGGATCAGTATCCAAACAATAATCCGCAGAAAACAAATTACCCACCCATAAATAACTCACCACCTACCCTAAACATGGCTCTTTTAAATATACGGTCACTCGCTAACAAGACTTTTATCATCAATGACCTGATTTTAGATAATAAGATTGACTGTCTATTGTTAACGGAAACGTGGCTTGACACGAATGCACCAGCGGTTCTCACTGAGGCCTCCCCACCAAAATTTAGTTCAGTTTTTTCCATAAGAAAGGGCAGGAAGGGCGGGGGTACTGCCTCAATTTTTTCTTCCTCACTTGCAGTAAAGCAAATTTTACTTGATCAATATACCGCATTTGAGCACCACGCTTTTGTCTTTAGCAGCCCCGCAATTTTATGCGTCACAGTTTACAGACAACCCAAATACTGCCCTGTTTTTATTAATGAGTTCTCTGTGTTTTTATCAATAATCCACTCCTCATATTTATTCTCATTTCTGATGATTTTAATCTACACATTGATAAGCAGGGCGACCATATGTCAGAAGATTTTAATGACCTGCTCACGTCCATGAATTTTACTCAACATGTCATGCAGCCAACTCACAATAGGGGATGCACTCTGGATCTTGTCATTAGCCATGGCCTGCCCACGAGTGTGTCCTCTGTTGTTGACTTGGCTGTATCTGACCATTACTGTGTTTTGTTTTTTTTAACATCACTGGTTTTATGCAACGGGAGACCTCGGTGCGAACTGTGAGGAAGTGCCATCTGACACCTGAAGTGGCTGCTGATTTTATCAAACTCTTATGCAATACTCACCCAGTTATTTCACCTGCATCATGTGATTTTATTGTTGATAATTTTAACAGTAAATTAAGATCAACTATTGACAGAGTTGTCCCAATAATCACAAGGACAGTTAGGAATAAACCAAAACCTCCATGGAGAAATAACCAAATCCAAAACTTGAAAAGAGAGTGCAGGATGGCTGAGAGGAAATGGAGGAAAAACAAATTAACTATCAATTACCAAGTACTACAGAATAAATTAAAAATATACAATAATGCAGTCAAGATATTGAGAACTGAGTATTTTTCCAACATAATCTCAACCCATAACAATAACCCTAAAGTCCTTTTTGCAACCATTGATCAGTTAATCAACCCAGATTTTAATAAAAACACAAACCTGCCATCAGACTCTCTCTGTGAGAATTTTGCAGACCGCTTCAGGTGCAAGGTTGATTCTATTAGATCCAACATTTTATCTGACCAGAAGACTGCTTTTAATGGAACCTTGGACTCACCTTTAGCTGAGGAAATGCTGGACTGTTTTGCCCTGGTTGATACTAAGATGCTTGGTAGAGTTTTCTCCCAGGTGAACTTGACCTCCTGCCTTTTAGATCCGATTCACACATCACTTTTTGAAACATTTTATGGATTCTTCGAACATGAGATTTTAAACATTGTAAATTGCTCTCTTCAGACTGATGTTTTCCCCGCTGCCTTTAAAACGGCTGTGGTGAAGCCCCTTTTGAAGAAGAGTAATTTAGATCCTGATATCCTCAGTAACTATCGACCTGTATCCAACTTACCCTTTATAAGTAAAGCTTTAGAAAAAAATGTTTTTATCCAGTTAAACAATTTTCTTATAGACCACAACATTCTTGAGAAATTTCAGTCTGGTTTTAGGACAAACCACAATACCGAGACAGCTCTTTTAAAAATCGTTAATGATATCAGGTGGAACATGGACTCCCACAAAATGTCAGTCCTGGTGCTGCTGGATTTCAGTGCTGCCTTTGATACAGTAGATCACCACATTTTATTACACAGACTCAAACACATGGTGGGCCTCTCAGGTACTGTTCTCGAATGCTTTCATTAATATCTCACAGATCGTTGCTATTTTGTAAGTATGGATACATGTTCTTCAGCAATCCATGAAATCAAGTGTAGGGTACCCCAAGGTTCAATTTTAGGGCCAATACTTTTTTTTTTAATTTAAGTTTTTGTAAAGGGTATACACGTCATTACAGCATTGCATTGTTTACATTTTCATCACATGTTCCCTTATTTTTTGTTATTTGACAACATTGGAAGAATAATTATTACAACACCCCTTTTTTAAGTGAAAGAAAAAGTGAAATTAAAGAGAATAAAAAAAAGCAAAACAAAAAAGAAAGAGGAAAAAAAAGAGCAAAAAACAAACAAACAAACAAACAAACAAAAATAAAAAATAAATAAAAATAAAAGAGCATCTGAGTAGCATTGGAACAAAGAGCGGTGCCATTATTGAAATGGTATTTGTCAAAGATTAGATCTAATGGAAGACACATATGCGATCCAGGGTTGCCAAAAGTTCAAGAACCCATTCATGTCCTGTCTCAGTGCGAATGTCAACTTTTCCATCAAGTAAATGTCTTGGATCACGTTAAACCAATCTTCAGGTGTACGACAGTCCTTCAACATCCATTTTTTAGTTAGGGCTTTTTTACTTGCCAATATTAAAACAGTGAATAAGGATTTTTCTCCTCGTCTTTCCAGTAAATCCGGTAGTAAACCCAAATACAAAGTCACAAAAGAAAAGGGAACTGTTATTTTGAATATTTTCCCCAATATTGTCTGTACATTGGTCCAATATTGGTGGATAACTGGGCATGACCAAAACACATGAAAATGATTTGCAGTCTCTTCACCACACAAGCGCCAACAATTCAACCCCTTACGAGTAAATTTGTTTTGTGCAGGTGTTCTGAAAAATCTTACCAAATTTTTCCATCCAAATTCTCTCCACTGCAGGGATGAGGTACTTTTCCATTGCTGTTTATTTAGCTTTTCCCATATTTCCAGTTGTAAAGTGAAATTCCCCTCTTTTCCCCATCTCTCTTTTATATATGATGTGTTGTCTCCTTTTAAGTCTTGAAGACCTTGGTATATTTTAGAACTGTATCTGATCCCTGGGATCCCTTTATATGCCATTAAGAAGACCTTCAGAACACCTGACTGGGCCCTTTCCAAATCCTCCTTTTTTTTTTTTTGTAACTTAGATTTTTATTCATTTTTCATTATATATATTGCATTCAGATCACAGTCTACATTTAAAAAACAAAGTGGCTAGAGTAAGAAAGAAAAAAAGGGAAAAAAAAGGGGGGGGACAAATGTTGGAGCATCAAGTTTTTAGTTTCCATCTCTTAATTCTTCTGGTTTTTCCAGTGTCTTTGGTTATTCTTTCAATTTCTGTCTCGTTGTTGCACTTTGTAGTGTGTCCATTTCCGCCATTTTTTTTCATATAGTCCTTCTTGCATTCTTTGTCGATATGTTAGTTTTTCCATCATACGTATGTCCTCAACAATGTCAGTCCATTGCTCTTGGTCAGGAAGAACTTCTGATCGCCATTTTTTTGTGATTGTTTTTTTACATGCAATCAACAAGATTTTAACTAGATATCTGTCCTCAGCCTGTATTACATTGTCTCTTTTAAGATCACATAAATACATCAAGTTACAGTTCATTGGTATATTATATCCTAATATCCTCTGTATTGTCACATGTATAGATTTCCAGAATGATGAGATTTTGCTGCATTTCCAAAACATGTGAGTGGTCTGCATTTTGAGCCCCACATCCCCTCCAGCATAAAGATTGGGTATTTGTATATTTTCCTTGAATCTGTGGTGTGATGAAAAAGCGAATCAGGTTTTTCCATCCAAATTCCCTCCATATCCTTGAATTTGCTGATGTGTGTTGTGTTTTCCATATTTCCTGCCAGCTTTCTTCTGTTATGTTTAAATTGAGCTCTTTCTCCCATTTCTCCTTTATATAGTTACTTGAATGTTTGTTTGCCGTAAGTTTCTGATATAGCTTTGAAATAATTCTTATTTTATTTCCTGCATATGAACTTAAAATGAATTGTATAATCTCGCTCACATCTGTTTGGAAGTTATGCCTAATCTTCTTCATATAATAGTCTCTCATCTGCAGATATCTGAAGAATTCCGATCTTTCTAGTTTAAATTTTCTTCTGATGTTTACAAAGCTCCCAAGATCTTTTTTTCCGATATTGCCCCATGCTGTGATTCCCTTGTTCACCAGATTTTTGTATCCCCTATCTTGCTTTGCCGGTTCAAACTGACTGTCAAATGCTACCCATTTCAATAGTTTTATGTCTTCCTTTATATTATACTTTTGTACTATTTTATACCACAGTTCCAAAGTAAATTTAGTGATTGGGTCTATTTGTTTGATTTGCTTATATGCATCTTTATCTCCTATTATGCTTTGTACTGGGAGTCCCTCAATTTCCTTTTCCATTTCTTTCCATTTTGCCTCATATCCTTCGTCGCACCAACATATGATATATCTTATTTGTGCTGAGTAGTAATATTCCTTTAGACTCGGTAGGCCCATGCCTCCTTTCTCTTTTGGTAACTGGAGAGTTTTATATTTCACTCTTGGCTTTTTACCTCCCCAAACAAATCTTGATATCATCCTGTCCCACTTTGAGAACTGGGCATCTGGAATCTCTGTTGGTAGAGCCTGGAAGAGGTAAAGTAGTCTAGGTTGTATGCTGATTTTGACTGTCTCAATTTTTGAATTCAGATCCATATTTAAGATTGACCATCTATCAATATCTTTTTTTATTTCTTGTTCCAGCCTATCATAGTTTGCTTTATAGATTTTGCTTAGATCTTTAGGTATGTTCACTCCAAGGTATTTTATTTCTTTTTGTTTCCAGTTTAGTTTGATCTTATCAGTTATCTGGTTTAGAGGGTTATAGTGGAATGTCAGTATTTGTGTTTTTGTTATGTTTATCTTGTATCCTGATAATTTTCCAAAATTTTCTATCAAGTTCATCATTTCCATTATTGATTCATCTGGTTGTTCAAGGTAAACTATAATATCGTCTGCAAATAGCCCAATCTTGTGTTCTGCTCCCTTTATTGTTACACCTTTTAATTTCTTATTTTGTCTTATTGCTTGAGCCAGTGGATCTATGAACAGAGCAAACAAGGTGGGTGATAAGCAGCATCCCTGCCTGGTTGATCTTTGTATATTTACTTTGTCTGTTAAGCTACTGTTTATCTTGATTCTTGCCACAGGTTCTTGATACAGCGTCCTTATGCATTGTACTGATTTTTCATTAAATCCAAAGCGTTCCAGCACACTATATAGGAATTTCCAGTTAACCCTGTCAAATGCTTTTTCTGCGTCTAAACTCATTATTACTGCGCTTTTCTTTTCTTTATGTATTTGATTAATTATACACTACCGTTCAAAAGTTTGGGGTCACCCAGACAATTATTTTGTGTTTTCCATGAAAAGTCACACTTATTTACCACCATGAGTTGTAAAATGAATAGAAAATATAGTCAAGACATTGACAAGGTTAGAAATAATGATTTGTATTTGAAATAATAATTTTTTCCTTCAAACTTTGCTTTCGTCAAAGAATCCTCCATTTGCAGCAATTACAGTATTGCAGACCTAACATGATTGCACAAGGGTTTTCTAATCATCCATTAGCCTTCTGAGGCAATGAGCAAACACATTGTACCATTAGAACACTGGAGTGATAGTTGCTGGAAATGGGCCTCTATACACCTATCTAGATATTGCACCAAAAAACAGACATTTGCAGCTAGAATAGCCATTTACCACATTAGCAATTTATAGAGTGTATTTCTGATTAGTTTAAAGTTATCTTCATTGAAAAAAAGTGCTTTTCTTTCAAAAATAAGGAAATTTCTAAGTGACCCCAAACTTTTGAACGGTAGTGTATGTATTGTTCTCCTGATATTGTCATGTGTTTGACGCCCTTCTATGAAACCAGTTTGATCATCTTCTATCAATTCCGTCAAGAATGTCTTTATTCGTTTACATATAATTGTTGTATATATTTTATAATCCACATTTAGTAAAGAGATTGGTCTATAGTTTCCGCATTGTTCTCTATCTTTCCCTGGCTTTAAAATAACTGAAATAATGGCTTCGTTCCATGATGGAGGTATTTTGTTGTTGTTCAATGTCCAATTAAATGACTTTAGGAGCTGTGGAGTGAGTTCTTCTATAAACAGTTTATAAAACTCAGATGGGTACCCATCACTACCTGGTGATTTACCGTTTTTAAGTGACTTAATCACATCTCTAATCTCTTGTGTTGTTATTTCTGCTGTTAGCTTTTCATTTTGTTGATTTCCTATTGATGGCAAGTCCAATGTGCATAGAAATTTTTTAATATCCTTAGTAATTGTTTCTTCAGGTTGCGAGTATAGTTCTTGATAGAAATTATGGAATATTTCTTCAATGTTTTCTGGGTTAACTGTGGTTTTATTTGTGATGGGGTCTTTAATCTTATATACATTATTCACTGTTTGTTGTTTTCTTAACCGTTTTGCCAGCAATTTTGTGGCTTTTGGTCCCGTTTCATAATATTTTTGCTTTAGATATCTATTTTTCCTTTCAATTTCATCTATTTGTGTTTCTTTTATCTTTATTTTTTCTTCTTTAATTTCTTGATATATTTTTGGGTCATTTGTGCTTTGATGTTTACGTTCTAGTTCCCTCAGTCTCTCACATCTTTGTTCATATGTTTCCAGTTTAGACTTATTTGCTTTTCCTGTTTCAACAATTAATTTACCTCTTAACACGGCTTTTAGTGCATCCCATAGTATTGTTGGGTCCACTTCTTCATTGTCATTCTCTTGGATATACTCGTTTATGTTTACTTTTATTCTTTCTTTCATTTTCTCATCATTTAACAGTCCTACATTAAGTTTCCATGTTGTTTGTCGTTTTCTATTGTTTAAATATATTTCCACGTATATAGGATTATGATCTGATATTTCTGCCCCTCCTATCCGACAAGTTCTCACCCTGTGTCTGTCACCTTCATTCATAAGGAAGTAATCTATTCTAGAGTGTACTTTATGGACTGCTGAATAATGTGTATAGTCTTTTTCGAGTGGGTGCAGGTCCCTCCATATGTCTACCATACCCATTTCTGCCAGTGAGGTTCTTATGAACTTTGTTACATGTTTTTTTGTCTTCTTAACACTTGTTGTGTCAACTTCATGATCCATGACAGCATTTAAGTCTCCTCCACAAATTAGGACTCCTTCACTGTGTGTTGCTATGAGATCAAACAGATGTTGAAAAAAACCCTTGCCACTTTCTTTTGGGGCATAGATGTTCACTAATGTGATCTGCATACCATCTATTCTTCCCTTTATTATTACATATCTGCCTTCTTTATCCTGGATTTCTTGTTCACATTCAAATTGTATTTTATTTGAAATTAGTATCATAACCCCCCATTTAGTTCCTCCCTTAAATGAACTGTAGTAGGAGTTCTTATAGCCAAATCTCTTTAGTTTCACATGCTCTGTCTTGCTCAAATGTGTCTCTTGCATAAATATAATTTCGGCTTTTTCCTTCTTGAATTTTCTTATTATTCTTTCCCTTTTAACAGGTGAGTTCAGACCATTCACGTTTAGTGTCATTATCTTAAGATTTTTACCCATATTCTTGTTTTTCCATTTTTTTAACTTGTGCTCCTAGCCCCTTTAACAACAAAAATAACACATATTTATATAAAAACACATTAACAAATCTCGACCTCCGTACTTTGGGCCTTTCTTCTGCCCAATGGTCCCTGTTGGTGGGTGGAGGGAATGTCCTCACCGAGTGAGGGGCCCTCCCTAGACCTGTATTTCCTATCCAAGTAATAGTCATTAGTCTAGAAATGTCCAACAAAAATCACTTAAACCTCTCCTAGACTTTTGTTTCTCTTTTACCTTGTCTTCTTGGCCTTCATTTCTTCTGTGCCTTTCTTAATCTTTGTTATGATCTACGCTTTCAGTTGAAAGCCTTGCAGTTTTTCCAGGGCCCGCTGCTCCACGTCTCCTCCCGTCTTCTGCCTTTCACTCGCCTCCACTCCGGCTGTCGTGATGCGTTCAGTGCTGCCGCTGCTCCAGCCGCTTCCTCCGGCACGCTCACCACAAGGCCCCGCTCCATCATGTCCCGCGCTGCCTCTCTGGCTGTGTTGTATGTCTTCACGCCGTCCTCCCAATGAATCCTCATCTTCGTTAGCGGCGTTTGGAATCTAATTTTTTTCTCCTTCAGCATTTTTTTAATGTTGGCATATTTCTTTCTCTGCTGCACAATTTCTGTCGGGTAGTCATGATCAAAGAATATCTGCTTGTCGCCGATTCGTATCTTTTTTTTCCACGCTTCTGTCAGGATTCTTTCCTTTACATCATATTTCAGAAAGTTCACCACAACTGACCTGGGTGGAGAGTTTGGTTTCGGGTTCTGTGCCGAGGCTCTGTGTGCTCGTTGAATCTGCAGATCCGCTTCACCGGGCAGCTCCAGCTCTTTTTTTAAGAACTGATCCATGAATTTCGTCATCGAGTTGCCTTCAATGCCCTCCGGGATCCCGAAGATGCGTATATTGCTCCGTCTGGACCTGCTCTCCAGGTCGGATATTTTCTCCTGCATCCTCTGCGTTTGTGCCGTCAGGGTCTGCAACTGCTTGTTTGCCTCGCTCTTCCAGTCTTCCAGCTCCGATATTCGGGCCTGTGCTTCTGTCATACACCCCCGTTGAGAACGCAGCTCCACCATGTTTTCTGCTAGCTTGCGCTGCATTTCTCTTCGGAGGCCCATAATTTCCTCCTTCATCTCTTTTTTCAGCTCCTCCTTAAGAGCCGCTAAATCCTGTTGGAGTTGCCGCTTGAAGTCTTTTAACTCTTTACCTAGATTGGCGATGCCAGTGTTCATGGCATCGAGTTTGGCGTCCTCCATTTTCTCTGCTGCAGTCACCTCGTTTTTTTGGGCCTCGTGTTCAGCGATTTCTCCTGCGTTGTTGAAGAGGAATTCTTTAATTTTACCCTGCTTTTGTCCGTGTGCCTGGCTCCTTCGTGTTTTCATCCCTTGGTTTATTGATCCGTTTATGTCGAGTTGGCCATTTACCGATGATTTTTAATCTGGCTAGGGATAGCTCTCTGTTTAAGCGTTATGTCTCTCCGCCATCTTCCCGGAAGTCCCAAATCCTTCTTTTTTTCTTTTTTTTTTTATTTAAGTTTTTGTAAAGGGTATACAGGTCGTTACAGCAATGCATTGTTTACATTTTCATCACATGTTCCCTTATTTTCTGATATCTGACAACATTGGAAGAATAATTCTTACAACACCCCCTTTTTTTTTTAAAGTGAAAGAAAAAGTGAAATTAAAGAGAAAAAAAACCAAAAAACAAATAACAAAAAAAAAACAAACAAACCAGTAAAAAACAAACAAAAAGAAAAAGTAAGTAAATAAAGATAAAAGAGTATCTGAGTAGTGTTGGAACAAAGAGCGGAACCATTATTGAAATGGTATTTGTCAAAGATTAGATCTAATGGAAGACACATATGCGGTCCAGGGTTGCCAAAAGTTCATGAACCCATCCATGTCCTGTCTCAGTGCGAATGTCAACTTTTCCATCGAGTAAATGTCTTGGATCACGTTAGTCCAATCTTCAGGTGTAGGACAGTCCTTCAACATCCATTTTTTAGTTAGAGCTTTTTTGCTTGCCAATATTAAAACATTGAATAAGTATTTTTCTCCTCGTCTTTCCAGTGAGTCCGGTAGTAAACCCAAATACAAAGTTACAAAAGAAAAGGGAACTGTAATTTTGAATATTTTCCCCAATATTGTCTGTACCTTGGTCCAATATTGGTGGATAACTGGGCATGACCAAAACACATGAAAATGATTTGCAGTCTTTTCACCACACAAGCGCCAACAGTTCAATCCCTTATGGGTAAATTTGTTTTGTGCAGGTGTTCTGAAAAATCTTGCCAAGTTTTTCCATCCAAATTCTCTCCACTGCAGGGATGAGGTACTTTTCCATTACTGTTTATTTAGCTTTTCCCATATTTCCAGTTGTAAAGTGAAATTCCCCTCTTTTTCCCATCTCTCTTTTATATAAGATGTGTTGTCTCCTTTTAAGTCTTGAAGACCTTGGTATATTTTAGAAATGTATCTGATCCCTGGGATCCCTTTATATGCCATTAAGAAGACCTTCAGAACACCTGACTGGGCCCTTTCCAAAACCTCCTTTTTAAGTATATTGTTTATGTGGTGTCTAAGCTGGAAGAACCTGTAAAGGTCTTGATTTATTAGGCCTTGTTTTTTCAAATCTTCAAAACTTCTTAAGATTTGCCCTTTAAAAAAATCGTAATATTTTATCAGCCCTTTCTCCTTCCACTTTTTAAATCTGGTGTCTGTTTTATTAGGAGTAAAGTCCTGATCATAGGCAATCCATTGCAGAAGTCGATAGGGCTCTTTAGTTTGATTCTCTCTGACTATCTTAAACCAAATTTTTAGCGGGGTCTCTATCCACGGGTTAGTGTTATTCAAAAGCTTAGGTAAGGCATTGTTCCCTATTATCGCCTGTAGGGGGATGTCACTTGTTATTTGGCATTCGATCTCCTTCCATTGTGCAGTGTAGACTGGGTTACATATCTCTACTAAAGTTTTAATTTGTGCGGCTTTAAAGTAGTCCCTGATATTTGGCAGCGCGAGCCCACCTTTGTCTTTGTTTAGCTGTAGGGTTCTATATCTGATTCTAGGTCTCTTGCCCTGCCATATGAATCTTGAGATCCTTCTGTCCAGCTCCTGCCATGTTTTTTTGGGAGGTTCTACCGGTATTGTTTGGAAAAGGTATAGAAGACGTGGAAGTATATTCATTTTGACTGCTTCAATTCTTTGTGCAGTACCCAAGAATGGTATCATATTCCATCTTGCTAGGTCAGATTTTATTTTTGTCACCAGTGGATCATAGTTTAGTGATATAATTTTGTTGAGTTGTTTCGGGATATTGACCCCCAGATATTTCATAGATTCCGACTCCCAGTTAGTTTTGAGTTTGCTTAGTGAATAATGATTTGGGTCATAGTTGAATGTTAAAACTTGGGTTTTATGCATGTTTAATTTGTACCCCGATAAATCTCCATACTCTGAAAAAACTGAGGTTAGTTCTGGTAAAGAAGTGTTCGGCTGCCCTAGGTATATTAAAATGTCATCAGCAAAGAGTGCTATTTTATGTTCCTTCTGACCAAGTGTAATACCTTGAATTTTTTGGTTTTGTCTTATCCATTGGCTCAGAGGTTCTATGAAGATTGCAAAGAGCAGTGGAGACAGGGGGCAGCCCTGACGACATCCTCTTTCCAGTTCAAAAGAAGATGATAAAATACCGTTAATCCTTATTTTAGCTGTTGGTTTTTTATATAATGCCTGTATAGTTCTAATGAAGTTGTTATGAAAATTGAAACTGGATAAGATTCTATATAGAAAAGACCAGTCAACCGAATCGAATGCTTTTTCAGCATCTAATCCCAATATGACTGCATTTAAGTTATATTTTTTTATATGATGAATTATGTGTAAAGTGCGTCGAATGTTGTCTTGTGTCTGTCTTTGTCTTATAAAACCTGTTTGGTCTAAATGAATTAAGTCTGTCAGTATATTTTCTAACCTTTTGGCAAGGATAATGGTAAAAAGCTTATAGTCCTGATTTAGTACACTGATTGGTCTGTAGTTGGAGCACTCTAGTTTATCCTTTTCAGGTTTAGGTATAACTGCAATGACCCCTTCTCTCCAGGAGGGGGGGATTTCCCCTGTGTGGAGGACATAATTAAATGTTTTCAGGAGGAGAGGAGATAGTTGCTGTTTAAAGGTTTTGTACCACTCTGCTGTATAGCCATCAGCTCCTGGGGATTTGTTAGCTTTAAGTTTCATAATTGCTTTTTCCAATTCTTTAGGATGTATTTCTGACAGTAGTGTTTTATTTTGTGACTCCGTAAGTTGGGGAAGGTTTAATGTGTTTAGGAATGCCTCGGATGCGTTTTTATGTTTTTTGTGGGAGTATAAGTTCTTATAGTAATTCTCGAAGTTTTTAAGAATATCCTGAATTCTGAATTTTATTTCCTTTGATACTGGGTCTCTGATTTTGTAGATTGCTCTTTCTGTTTGATGTTTCCTCAATTTATAGGCTAGCAATTTTGCCGATTTACTGCCTGCTTCATAGTATTTTTGTTTCAGAAATGTAAGTTTCTTCTGGATTTGATCTCATTTATTTGGTTTTTAATTTCCTTAATCTTGAGCGAGTCAGTAGAATGAGTGTTGCCTTTGTGTTCTTTTTCTAGGTTCCTAAGTTCTGACTCTAATGTGGATAGTTTTTCTTGTCTTAGTTTCTTTTGGGTTGCCAGTTTTGCAATAATCTTTCCTCTTATTACAGCTTTGCATGCATCCCACAGTATTAAAGGGGATACTTCTCCATTATCGTTATCTTCCAAATATCTGAGAATATCTGATTCCAATTCATCTTTCAATGGTCCTTTCAGGACATTTGAATTTAACCTCCAAGAAAATGTATTATTTGTGTATTTTTGGATATTTAAGTCCATGTAGATCGGACTGTGGTCGGAGAGATCCATCAGTCCTATTTTACATGTTTTTACTCTTCCAATGTCTCTATTAAACATAAAAAAATAGTCAATCCTTGAGTAAGATGAATGTGGAGTTGAGTAAAATGTATAGTCTTTTACACTGGGGTTGAGTTCCCTCCACACGTCACAGATTCCCAATTCTTTTAGTAGCATCCGAGTCTTCCTGTTTTGGGTGTTATTTTGATGTGGGGAATTACCAGAAGCATCCCAGTATGGATTCAGTCTAAGATTGAAGTCCCCACCACATATCACTAAACCTTGAGCTTTAGTTATCATTAGGTCGAATACATTTTTATAAAATTTCCAGTTAGCCCCTGGGGGAGCATACACATTCAGCAGGGTGATATCTTCTCCCTCTAGCCGCCCAGTTACCAAACTGTATCTCCCTTCTTTATCTTTGTGTTCTGATTTTTTTTCAAATGTAATTTTGGTTGATATCAATGTTGCTACTCCCCTCCTCCTCCCTGATTTATATGAAGATGAAGAGATCATTTTAAACCCTTGTCTACTGAGTTTATTGTGTTCCACATCTGTTAGGTGGGTTTCTTGTAAAAATATTATTCCTGCTTTGTCTTTTTTCATTTTGCCTAGAATCTTGGATCTTTTAACTGGATTCAGGATTCCTTTTACATTATATGAAATTATTTTGGTTACACCCTGTTTCTCCATTGTGTTGTTTTGTTTAGTATAACTGCGTGGTGGCCCTCTTTTGTGCTACTCAGAAACTGAAAGAACATTAAAAACAAGAAAAACATTAAGAACATAGTGTAAAAAACTTTAAAACAAAAAGCTGTCATAAGAACTTCCTGAGCTGAGGTCTTTTTAAAGACCCTGTAAGAGCCTTGATGGAGTGAAGGCCCTGAGGGAAATTCCTCAAACTCTGTTACGTGTTGAGGGCCCTCTCTTACCACTGAAAGTAGTCCCATGCTTTTAACGTGAGTTTCAGAACCCAATCCAAACTTGTAATGATTTTTTTTTTCCTTTTATGCCTAAACCCTGTGAAATTGTGTGCACCCTCCCACCCCCATCACATCAAACATTCACGCAAAAACAGTATTTGTTAGTATGAGGAGAACATGTGGATTATTGTCACATTTCTATTTTAACAAGTTTTTTTGTTTTTTTTTTATTACAAAGACTTATTTGTTTCAAATAATATGATTGTTCCATGAAATGTTTTACCACATGCTGAATATGCATCTCCTTTAAAGTTTGTTACCTTGTATGAGGGGGGTTGGATGTGCGGATTGATTCAAGAGAAAAGAAAAAAAAAAAAAAAAAAAAAGGTCGCTATTCCAACCTGAAAACGGATAGTTTATCCGCGACGCTCTGGTGCTGGGTTTCCCGCTGCTGGTCCGTGGATTTTGAGGGTCTTTGTGTTGTCCATGTTTGCGCTTTGATCTTCTCACTCGGGTCTGCTGCGGGTTTAAATACCGTTACCGGGAGCCCTCTTTTCGCCATGTCAGCTGTTGCTTCTTCCGCCGAATTATAGAGACACGTTTCATCGCCGTAGAAGACCCTTAACTTCGCAGGAAATGGTGTCTGAAAGCGCAATTTCTTCTCTCTTAACACCTTTTTCGCGTCATTGTATTCCCTGCGCTTTTTAAGGACCTCCGGGGCGTAATCGTGTTCCACGTAGACTTTTCTCTCCTGGTGCATAAATCCTTTTTTCTGCCAGGCCAGTCTTACAACCTCTTGTTTTATTTTGAAATTGGAAAATCTTACCAACACCGAACGTGGGGGCGCTTCCGCCGCCGGCCTAGCGGCTAATGAACGATGTGCCTTTTCTATCTTCAAGTCGGTGGTTTGTGGAATATCCAATTTCTCTCTTAGTAAGGATTCCACGCATTCTGCCATTGAGTTAAAACCATTTTCGGTTCCTTCTATCAGACCATGAATTCTTATGTTGTCTCTTCTTTGTTTTA